>JAUTXW010002475.1:390000-437500 GCA_030620095.1 Kuschelorhynchus macadamiae
GTGACGCTCCTTCACATGCATATTATCCTTGGCTAGTACCACATTTAAAAAATGAAAATAATGGTGGTGTCCATGCTAATGGCAATGATGGTTTCGTAGTAAGCGAAGAAGTGGAAACAAACGTTTTAGCGTACATCGAGTATGACCGTACAGCTTCCCTTCGTGAATTAGGCAAACAGTGCAATACGTCCCATGAAAGCGCCAGAAAAATTTTAAAGAAACACGGGTTTAAATCGTTTAATTATCAAATTCACCACCACCTATTTGAAAATGACTTATATATATATATATATATATATATATATATATATATATATATATATATATATATATATATATATATATATATATATATATCTATATATATATCTATATATATATATCTATATATATATATATATATATATATATATATATATATATATATATATATATATATATATATATATATATATATATATATATATATATATATATATATATATATATATATATATATATATATATTTTTATGAGAGGGGATTAGGAATCTGCTATACAGACATCTGGGCAGTCTTATGAGCCCAGATAGTGTCGGGTTGGTATTGTAGTGTTGTTACCGACCGACTAAACCCTTCCCCCTCTGCGTCTTCAAGACGACAGGTTGGAACCTGACAGTATTACTTCACCAGGCCGCTTTGCTTTTTCAGCTTCTTGTCGTTCTGTGGTCGGTTTCTTTTCTTTTCAGGATGTTAGTTGCCAGGGTAGACACATTGTTCCGTGTAGTCTGTGATATCAGCATAAACTGCACCATATTGTTTGGTCTTAGATAGGTTCCCATTTCAGTTTCTATTTTTCTGCGTTCTTCTTGCCATCTCGGACAATGGAAAAAAGTATGTTCGACGTCATCATCAGGGTTTTTGCAATATATACAGGTAGGGGTTTCTCTTAATTTAAAACGATACAGTTATGACATGAAACAACCATGCCCGGTCAGTAGCTGCGTCAGAAAATAATTTAAACAGCCATGTTTTCTTTTAACCCAGGGAAAAATATCTGGGATTAGCTTTTTCGTCCACGATCCAACATTGTCCATTTCTGTCCACCTTAACTGCCAGTGATTTAGGGAGACATTCCTTTCTGCTAGCTTCTCAGCTTAGTTTCGCCCATATGTTCTGCGTCTTTCTTGGGCCTGTATATCTATAGGTGTTATATTTGCAAGTAAAAGAATGCTTTCTGTTGACACTGTGCGAAAGGCACTACACTCTTATTGCCAGCTTTCGCTGGATTCTTAGAAACATACTTTTATATTTTTGGTGTCTAAGTACTTGACACCAAGTTGGAGCGGCATACAACATTATGGAATGCGTGACCGCAGTAAGGAGCCTACGTTTCATCGAAGATGGTCCATGCACATTTGGCATTAAGCGACTTAGTGCCGTTGCCGAAGACTCCGCCTTTTTGCATGTATTTATTACGTGTTTTTTCATATTGGATCCTTGATCTATGAAAACGCCTAGGTATCTAATATCGGGTTTAGATACTATTTCTTCATTTAGGACACAAAAGTGACTCGTCTGACAGGTTTTTGGTATACTAGTAGTACAGCCTCAGACTTATCAGGAGCTAGTTCCAATTTAATTTTTCTCATACACTCTACAATTCTATGTATGGCGATGTTGGTTATTTCTACGACAGTCGCCTCGGTTTTGCCTGTTGTTACTATTGCTAGGTCATCTGCGTAGCCGACTAGAGTGACGTTTGGTGGCATTTCTAGCTTAAGAATTTCGTCATAATACACATTCCACAACAGGGGGCCTAGGACTGATCCTTGTGGTACTCCGCTGGTAATATCCATGGTAACTGTATCCCCAATTAGCAATAGCCGATCGGTAAAGTAGCTTGTAATCATACGCAATAAGTAGGGAGATATACCTTTTTTCTTCAAAGCTTCCACTATTCCCAGCCACGGAGCAGAATTGAAAGCATTTTTCACATCAAGTGTTGTAAGTAAACACAGCTTCCTGTTGTTCCAAGCGGAACTTTTTTGCCCTTTTTGCTTCCTCTAACACTCTATCTATTGCGTTACAAGTAGACATTCCCTTGGTGAATCCAAATTGGGTTTCCGAGAGTCCGCCACTTCTTTCTATCTCCTCATTGAGTATCTGTTTGATTAGGTGTTCTAGAAGCTTTCCCATACAATCTATCAGACAAAGAGATCGATACGCTATTTGAGTTTGACCATGTCTACGTGGTTTTTCTAAAAGAACCAATTTTGCCTTCTTGCAAATTTTGGGAAATTCGTCCTTTAGCAATTGGCTGTTCATGGTGATTAGGCATTCCTCTGGTAAGGCTATTGTCATCTGCTTAATAATCTCAGGTGGTATCGAATCGGGTCCTGGTGCTTTCTTTAATTTAATTTTACTACATGCCTTTTTGAGTTCTTCATTAAAGAGTGGTATGTTACGGTTGTCGAGGTCTATCGGGTCCCAGTCGGCTTTTTCATGCCTGGGAAATAACTTCTTGGCTTCTTCTAACATTTTTTCATCTGGAAGCTGTGTTCTTGGTCTAAAACAGAAAGGCTTTGTTGCTATTTTAAAACCTTTTCCCCATATGTCAGTTTCGACCTCCTCCAGCACTTGTTTCCATGCAGTATTTTTTGCTTCTTGAATTGCTTTCTTAAGGCAAGCTCGTTTTTCTTTATATTGGTTTCTGGCGTCGACTTTATCCTTTTCGGGTATGTTTGATATTCTGTTTCGTCTAGTCATAACTCGTTTTTTTTGCATAACATTCTTTTCTGATGTCAGAGATTTCTTGAGACCACCAGTATACCGGCTTTTTCCGCCTTCCAAGATCTTTTTTGATTCTGAAAGTGTCGTCACTTGTATACTTTGCTTCAGGTAATACAGAATTTGGATGAATAATTCTTCGCAGATATTTGGAGATATGTAGCAACTGTATATTACTATACCCAGATATTCAACCCAGACAAAACCCTTACCATTTCCATAGTTATGTACTCTTCCCCTATCACTACATTTCTGTTAGGTTCGCTAATAATTATGACATCTATATTCTCTTCGTTTATAGTTTGTTGCAGTGGACCATGAGCAGCATACCTCCGGCCTAAGTTTACTTGAATTATTCTTGCGAATGTTTATTTTTAGTTGCCTTAGTCCTCTTCCAAACTTCCCGTCTGTATATGGGGCATCTTGTTGTTAGGGGCTTATGACCCGGCTCGTTACATACTAAACAATATGCATTGTTAGTACAGTCCTTCTGCATGTGGTTTTCATTTCCGCACCTTAGACACCGTGTTGATTTGTCCTCACATGTACAGTCTTTGGCCAAATGTCCTATATTCCAGCATCGGTAACACGTTTTTACGCTCACTCTTTCGTTTATTTTACATTTTGCCAGACCAATGCTTATTTGACCCTGTCTTATCAGGCTATTTGCTACTTCCCTTGTAACGAATACTGTTGCGGCCTACATTTCCCCATAGAGAGGTCTTAGTGAGCTGACCCTTACATCTCCTTTCTGGTTCCCATTTGTCATATACGATTTGATCGCTTCTTCTACTTCATCCTTTGTTGTTACAGCATCAAGGTCTCTTATATGTAGGACGGCACTTGGTCCTGCTCCCCCAACTGTCTTTATAGCAGACTCGCCATTGACCCCCTGTAGTGCTTTAGCTATGTTTGCTGCTTGCCTAGTTTCCTTGTCAATTATGAGCATCAGGTCACCATTTTTGTTTTTTTTTGGCAACATTTACGCTTTTATTTAAGTCTCTTTTTTGTACTTCCATCTTCACAGCCCTTAATAGATCTGCATACGACTTGTCTCCTTTTTCTATTATAATGGCTTCAGTAGGGGACTTCATTTCTGTTTGTTTACCATCTAGGGGTTTCCTAGCTCCAACCGGAAAGATTAGTGTGGCTGTGATCGAAGTGTCTCTTAAAACGCATTCCAGTACTCTACGGCAACGTGCTTGGTCCCACTGTCTTTGAAAGATATACGCAATGAGGGATATTTTTTTACTCTTTGCTATTTCTTTTAGTCTGTTGGATGCTTTGTATATTTCAAAAAGTCCCTCGGCTTCTTCTTTCTCCCGGTCCGTCCCAACTAGAAACGTAAATCTTTCTATCTTTTCTGTGTCTTCTTTTTCTTCAAGGAGTATTTTGCTGCTGCTTTCTATAGAAACCACTTTTTCTTCTTCCGATTTTTTTCTTTCTACCAGTTCTCTGATTTGGGCCACCCGTTCGCCTAGCCTCCGTACAAGTGTCGTATTTTCCGACTCATTTGGGTCAAGATAAACAACTAAACTTTGTTCGTTTAGTACGTTTAGCAGATTATCCCTTTTCAGCGTAGTCTTTATAAAGGCTCCTACTTCCCATTCGTTATCTATCAAATCTATTAATGTTTTCCTATTAAAACCATTGCTGAAACGCATGTCAATGTCAATGGGCGATAATTTCTTTGGTCCTAGATTTCCATCTTCTGTTTGCGTGCCTATGCTTAGTGATTCAGTGAATTCATTTCTTTGCTTTGGTGCGTCCTGGTTCTTACAAACACATTTTTTTATGAGACATTGAGTTTCTAATTATTTCTTGAAAGTCATGTCCCAACAGTTGCTCAATTAGTCTGAGCATTTTGCTTGAAATGTCCCTTATTTCTTTTTTAGTGTTTGAACTTTCCCTCACACTCCGAGAAAGGAAATTTGCCTGTTGTCCTAGGGATTCCATAATATTTAATATTTTGTCTTCTGGGTCTATGTTTTGCAATTTCTTTTTGCTCATCTCGCTATCAGGTGGTTTTGGTGAATTTATGCGTTTCCGTTTGGTTGTTGGGGAATCGTATTGGAAACATATAGTCTCTGATCTGAGGTCTGGCGTTGATTGCGCTTTTCCACCTGAAGGTGTTCTTGTTAAAGAGCTTCGCCTCATAAAAGGGTCTATCTCGCTACCAGTAACCAGTACCACGGCCTGGCTTTCCGTAAGTACATAGCAGTCGTTGGCTGACGGTCAGATGGGGCCCGCTCTATCACCACCATATCCGACCGGTACTGGGGTATCCCTCCCCTGCACCGTAAACTTATCTGTAGTATCAGACTTACCACCATAAGCTTTTTCCTTGCCAGAGCCCTGTTAGCCGTCAAAAGTTGTGTACGCTGAGATTGTTCGTTTCTCACGTGGCATGGTTCTAGGACGTAGGGTTGGGCTTTGAGAGACTATATATATATATATATATATATATATATATATATATATATATATGTATATATATATGTATATATATATATATATATATATATATATATATATATATATATATATATATACATATATGTATATACATATATATATATATATATATATATATATATATATATATATATATATATATATATATATATATATATATATATATATATATATATATATATATATATATATATATATATATATATATATATATATATATATATATATATATATATATATATATATATATATATATATATATATATATATATATATATATATATATATATATATGTATATATATATATATATATATATATATATATATATGTATCTATATATGTATATATATATGTATATATATATATATATATATATATATATATATATATATATATATATATATATATATATATATATATATATATATATATATATATATATATATATATATATATATATATATATATATATATATATGTATATATATATATATATATATATATATATATATATATATATATATATATATATATATATATATATATATATATATATATATATATACAGGGTGGTCTGAAAAGTTCGTGGTGAACCAAATTTGTGTTTTTTTAAATGGGACACCCGGTATATTATTATTTTAGTTGATTCTCCTATTCGTTGCGATCATTTTGATTTGAGGTTTGTTGGGTCTAAAATTTATACCAAGGGAATGGCACGAGGTTAAAGTGGAAAAAAGGGTTATACTCCGGCCATTTTTTGAAAACAATTGAAGCAGGTATGGAAAAACCAAATATTTTATAACATGTATTGTATCTAGGACTACAATAATCGTTTATAAGTCGTTCAAAATTATTCACTGTTATACAGGGTGGTCACGTTTTGCAAATTTACCTTGGATTGAATTTTTTTAAATGGAACACCCTGTATATTTTACTTTCATGTTAAAGATAATATTACTAGCTTTCAGAAAATACCATATTTGATACCTTTCTGACCAACAGTTTTTCAGTAAATTAGCTGTGAAATCAAAATTTCTTCATTTTAACACGAATTACTCTGAATTCACGTTGTTAAAATTGACAATTTAATATTAGGAGGCCATGATATCATCATAAATTGAACAAAAAATTGACAGTCCTGTCAAAACAGCAAAGTGTCAGAATATTGTCATCAGTAAATAAATAAATATTGTTCTTTGATGATGCGATGCCGAAATAAAAACAAGATAGAAGCTTTTGCAAGTTTATCATAGAGATTTCAAGAAACAGGAAATGTTGCTTTCAAAAAAACGTAAAGTAATTAATAAACCAGTTACCAATGAAGATAATGCTTTGACAGTATTAATAACAGATCTTTTTTTACAAAAAAAATAAATTTAATATAAATCAACAAAAACAATGTAATTAAAACTTATAAAAGATGTTCAACTAAACCACCGTTTTGCTGAAGGCACATTTCGAGTCTATCCATAAATGAAAGTTTCACTTTTCTCAAAGTCAGGTCTGAAATGTTGCGAAAACTGCTTATTATTCTCAACTTCATATCTTCCACTGTGGTTGGAACCTCTTTATAAACTTTCTCTTTAACATGTCCCCATAAAAAGAAATCTACTGGCGTTAAATCGGGTGACCTCGCAGGCCACTTAACTGGTCCACCTCGCCCAATCCAATGCTCTTATTTCCAATTATTGAGAAAATGTCTTACATGCCTATGGTAATGCGGGGGTGCTCCATCATGTTGGAACCATAAGGAATTTCTTAACATTAAAGGTAAGTCTTCGAGCAATACGGGCAACTCATTTCTCAAAAAATTTAAATAGACTTCTCCCGTTAGACTTCTCCCGTTAAATGCTCTTCAAAGAAATATGGTCCTATAACATGAGAGCCAATTATACCTCCCCAAACATTAATTGACCATTTATTTTGATGGTCCACCTGACGAATCCAATGTGGATTTTCGGTTGAATAATAGTGCATATTATGTTTGTTAACAAAGCCGTTGCTTTTAAAAGTTGCTTCATCTGAAAACAGCACCCTATCTACAAAACCTGGATTATCCCAAATTGTATTTAAAAACCAAATTGAAAACTTGTCGTTGGACGTAATCGCGATCATACAGTTCTTGGTGTAATTCAATGTGGTAGGCATGATATTTATGTTGTTTCAGAATCCGTTTAATACTAGTGCGTTCAGTATCAGTAGCTCTCTCAATTTCCCTGGTACTTTGTGTGGATTTTCTTGCACTGTTAATAACACTGTCAAAGCATTATCTTCATTGGTAACTGGTTTATTAATTACTTTACGTTGCTTAAAAGCAACATTGCCTGTTTCTTGAAACCTCTCTAATAAACTTGCAAAAGCTTCAGGTCTTGGTTTTTTTTCGGCATCGGGATATCGTACCGCATAAACCCTGCTTGCTAGTAAAGGGTTTTTTTGACACTCGCCCAACATAAAAGTCATGTTTATCAACTCTGGAGTACTCAAACTCATTGTTACTTAACAATTTCTCGGCTTATCGTCAAAAAACACTGGTAATTGATGCCAATTCTCTGACCCTTTGCGGTTTTGACAAGAATGTCAATATTTCTTTTCATTTATGATTATATCATGGCCTCCTTATATTATAGGTAGTCAATTTAAGCAACGTAAATAATACCGTTTCTGTTAGAATGAGTAAATTTTGGTTTCACGGTTAATTTACTAAAAAACTGTTGGTTAGAAAGATATCAAATAGGATATTTTCTGAAAGCTGGTGATGTTATCTTTAATATGACAGTAAAATATATGGGGTGTTCCATTTAAAAAAATTCAATCGAAGGTAAATTTGCAAAACTTGACCACCCTGTATAACAGTGAATAATTTTGAACGACTTACAAGCGATTATTGTAATCCTAGATACAATACATTTTATAGAATATTTGGTTTTTCCATACCTGCTTCAATTGTTTTCAAAAAATGGCCGAGAGTATAACCCTTTTTTCCACTTTAACCTCGTCCCATTCCCTTGGTATAAATTTTAGACCCAACAAACCTCATATCAAAATGATAGTAACGAATAGGAGAATCAACTAAAATAATAATATACCGGGTGTCTCATTTATAAAAACACGTGTTTGGTTCACCACGAACTTTTCAGACCACCCTGTATAATGGGTATAATTTTAAAACGCAGCGTTCTTGACTATCAATCATATCCCAATAATATATAATATATATATATATATATATATATATATATATATATATATATATATATATATATATATATATATATATATATATAATATATATATATATATATATATATATATATAAATATATATATATATATATATATATATATATATATATATATATATATATATATATATATATATATATATATATATATATATATATATATATATATATATATATATATATATATATATATATATATATATATATATATATATATATATATATATATATATATATATATATATATATATATATATATATATATATATATATATATATATATATATATATATATATATATATATATATATATTATAACGATTCACTCTCAAGTTCCTGAGCACTGTATTTAAAATGAGATTATGGAATAAAACATTTAAGAAGAGGTATTCCCTGACGTTATTCTACGTCGGGTCCGATGTTTATGGAGATTATACAGGGTATCCCTTACTTATTAGATCTATGGAAAAACAAAGCTTATTGTGTAAATGTCCAAGTATATTTATTAAAATGTTTGGGGGAAGTAGAGGCATTTGAAATGTATATTAAACATATGAATGCCGTATATCTTCTGCTTTGCTAATCTAAAATGCTAAATATTTAAAAGTCACAGAGTTTTGATTCTTTGAGGTTTTTATTTTAATTTATTTTTACTTTATAAATCGAGAGTATACTCGACACAATTCCAAACTGTAATAATTTGGAATTTACATTTTCTTGCAACAATTGGTTTTTGAAAAATTATTAAGACTAGGAGTCCCATTATTGCAAGGTGATTCGTATAAAAATGACTTTGATAAACCCTCAATTGGGCATTTTATTTAAATAGTTGTTTTTTGAAATTAAAATATTTTGCAGAATTAGTGACGCGGGTATCACTGAAAACTACTAAATGATAAACATAAACCACGATACTATATTGTGACACCATGCTATGACGTCACTGGCATTTTTGGCAGATTTGTAGAATACATGAAATAACTTTAACCAAATTAGTTTTCCATTTAAAAGCTAAAAAAAAATATTGATTTTTTTTATCATATCATATATTTAGAAAATGATAGGTGAAGAAGAAGAACCTTTATGAAGGATTTATCCTTTTTTTGAAGACCTAATAGGGCATCCATGAAACACTTGAAAATTAAGAATGGATGCATGTTCTGGCATAATTATACTATATTTTTGATTTCATTATTATTCAATGTTACGTGTATAAGTCAAATTTAATATATTTTTTAATGATTATTTATTCACTAAAGAAAACTGGTTATGGTTTTATAAATATTTTTTAAATTTTAGGGTAAAAGTACTAAGTCACACACTTCAACCAGCAAGAGAGATCAATCAGATTCTCGATCAAAATCTCAGGAAGTCATCAGCGTTGGAACATCCCACAAAGATAAAAAGATAAATAGTGGATTTTTATTGTACGCCCGGCGTTCATCTCGATCCAATCCTATCGACATTGCCCCTATCGACATTGAAGGTCCCGAACACAAGACGAGGAAAAAACACAAAACGGACAAGGAAAAGAGGCGAGAGCACAGGGAGAACGATAACACTAGAATTATCCATTCGGAACCTTCAACCTCTTCTGAAAGCGTATCTGTCAAGCTTACAGATAAACACAATAAAAACAGTTGCTCATCTGGACACAGATCCAAATCTAAAACAAGGCAAGAAGAGCAAGTGAAAAAGGATCGAAAAGATAAACATAAAGATTTTACAGACTTGGAACGTAAAGAACATAAAAACAGTGAAACTAAAGGAATAGGTCACAAGGAAAAGGAACGTAAACGGGACAAGGGGGGTGCCCGTAAAGAAGTCGAGAGAGAACAATCAAGGAACCACAAAAACAAGAATAAATATAAGAATCACCTTAATAATAGTTACCCAGTAGAAGTCAATTGTACTTTAGGCTTGGGCGAGGACTTGGGCGCGAGTACTTCAAATACAAATAATACATATCCACAAGTAAGTAGTATTGTTTATTGTTGAATAAGACTAAAGTATCGTAACGTATGTTGTTTTTTAATCAGACCATCTAACCTTGGACGCTATCATGCCGAGTTTCATGTCTGCGTTACCCGGTTTTTTCACCAGACTTCTTATTAAGGGTTAACATTTCTACACTGAAAGTTAACACTGGCACGGAACAAAAACATTACTGTTAAAGCACAAGAATATCGGTTCCAAAACCTCTTTTCGTAACTTACCAAACGCCACTCATGGTAAACTTATTCTCGGAGTGATTTCACTGGTTTAATTATCACGGCCTATGCGTATTTCAATACGCAGATGGGACTTGCTATATTGGCCATCCAGAGCGTCTGGATAGAACCATGTTAATCAAAAATTGTGTTTTGTTTCACACTGTTTTTTCTATTGCTATTATATTTTTTACTCCAAGGTAAAGATTATGTTATTTAAAACACTTGTTCTAAATACTGTTCTATACTAGGTAGCCACCGAAATTAGAAATTCAGACGCGTAAATCGTTAAAGTGGTAAAATTCCCATTTGGAGGTGATTTTCTGGCCCCGGCAGCCGTTTATTCCATTCTAAAGTAAAATCTTTAAGCTTTTCTATGAAATATTTAGAGTTTTTGACAAAATAATTAGATTTCGTAAGATGGCGAACCTATTGCACTGACAATGGGACGTAACGGTACATTAGCTTTATGTATTTTTGGAAGTCCGTAAAACCGAGAAATCTTCGAACCGCCAGTTTTTTCTTCTCTAGGTCTGGCAAATCCAAAAAATTAATAAGGCTGGATCTATTCCTATTCCTATTGTCCTATAGCTGTCATCATGAAGTAATGTCTCTATTTTCTTCACATAGTTGCTCTTATCCATGACCACCTTTACATTACATAATTAATTACATAATATCTTCTTTGTGATTGAGGCTCTTTATGGCTGTTTTTTCTGCGGTCGACAAGTTGGATTTTGGTGGTTTAGAGTTGCGAAGGTTTTTTAGGGTTTCATAGCGAACTGAATCACCTTTTTCTTGTGGTAGTTTTCGGATGCTGTCCTCTAGACTTTCTATTATGTCCTCTACTGGAATGGTTCTTGGAGCAGTTGCGAAGTTATGTCCTTTAGAGAGAATCGGTTCATCTGCTTTTATTAATGAAATAGGTGATGAATTGATTGATTATTGTATTTTATAGTGGCTATACTGGCTGGTGTTTGCTTCGCGGAGTTTCGAACTTCTATTGTTTTGCTGTCAGTCCTTTCTGCTTGTTGAAAGTTATTTTGTCCAGTGTTGAAAATAAATTGATCTCAAGCGTCAAAGCTAATTTTAGATATAGTAGAAGTTTACGTACGTGTCCAAATCACGGCGAGTAGCCTTAATCCTCTCCCTTACGAGAGCCCTGCTAGCGCGACTGTGAATGTTCCTGGCTGACCATGTTGAAAAACATGATGATTGACTCGAAGAGATTTGGGACCTATTTCTTCATAACGACCTCTTAGTAGGTAGGCCAAGTGGCAGAGCATCTTCTTCTGGCTGGTACGAAAATTGCTAGATATTTTAGCATCATTTTTGATATCCTCCCCATAGAGGTTTCTTAACATAGTATGAAAACTTTCATGAACGGAATCAATTAAGAAGTCATGGTTCTTCGGTTTATATTTTGTCAAACTGGAATTACTTTGCGACGTTTCGCATGCGATTGCTCGAGGCCTCTTCAGGGATCTTCACTGCACAAGACCAAAACAAAGAATAAGATTCGATGAGCAGAGTTCGGGTATATATACCCGACCTGTAGCCACCGAGGCGTGACTCATTGTGATGATTGGTTTCCACCCATGATGTAGCGCGTTGCCCGCGTCTATGGAATTCTTCAGGATGCTTGATAATTTCAATAGATTCTCTTATTTTTCAGGATGCTTGATAATTTCAATAGATTCTCTAATTTTTCGTTTATAATAACCCCAGACTGATGCAAGAATCTTAGTATCTTTTACATTAATCATGTGTACTGTTGAGTGTTGGTGTCCAGCGACGTCAGATTGAACAATTTGTTACTTATACACCTTTCATGTTCCTTAAGTCTGGTAGACACAGAGCGTCCAGTTTCACCTACATATGGCTTACTTCACGAACAAAGAATTGTATAAACTCCTGATTGCAAAGGAATCTTTTCGTGTTCTTGAGAATTGTCCAATTTTTTTGTGTGTACTAAAGATTGTGCGAATGTATAAAAGGTAAACTGCGCTGCTTGATGGTTGAGTAGCTTACTACTACTCTGATGTTGAATCCCTGTATACAGATGTGCCTATTGGTGATTCAATTTCTATAATTTCTGACATCCAACATAAAACGCTTAATCCAATCTTAACTGATTTGATAAAAGAATGTTTAACATCCACATTTTTGATTTTTCAAGGGACCTTTTATGAGCAAACCTCGGGCGCATCCATGGCTCTGCTCCTTTAGAAGCTAAATGTTGGTTTAGATATGTAGATAATTCTTTTGTAATATGGCCTCATGGAGAAAAATATGTTATACAAAAGAAAGAGAAAGACACCCCAGGTTATACTGTTTACATTAAACCGACATACACGAATAGATATTAAAATTTTAGTTCACACTGAAAATATTAGGCGTTCCATTAGGTATTATAATAATCCCAGACTTAAATACTCGATACTTAACCATCAAGTAGTGCAATTTTACCACTGATAAAAAGACTTCTTCGGATATCCAACATTCGCACAATCTTTAGTACACACAAAAAGATGAGCAATGCTTAAAGACACCAAAAGATATAATTCCTTTGCAATCAGAAGGATAAAAGGTATATAGGTGAAACTGGACGGTCTGTGTCTACTAGATTTAAGGAACGTGAAAGATGTATAAGTAAGACACAAATTGTTCAAATCGCTGTCACTGAATGCATTCCTGTTGAGTGGGGGTGTTTGCTTGTTTAATGAAAAGATACCAAGATTCTTACATCAGTTTCGTGTTATTATACACGAAAAATTAGAGAATCTATTGAAAATATCAAGCACCCTAAAAGTTTCAATAGAGGACGCTGACCATGTGCTACATCATGCGTGGAAACCAACCATCACAGTGAGTGACGCGTCGGTGGGCACAAGTTGGGTATAAATACTTAAACTCTGCTCATCGGAGATCATTCAGTGTTTTGATCTTATGCAGAGAAGATCCCTGAAGATGCCTCGTGGAATCGCAAGGGAAACGTCCGAAAGTAATTCCAATTTGACACGGTCTAAACCCAAGAACCATGATTTCTTAAATGACATCATTCTTTGATACCGTATATCTGCCGGATTGTGTTAAAAACTAGTAACTAGAGTTACTAGGTTTTGAAACATTTCCGCTTTCTATAAATAAGGTACATATTTCATTTAAATTTTGCGGTGTGCAAGAACCAATAAGTCGAGTTACGAGGTTTTTACACACAGAAGTGAATGCATGTCGTTTAAGTTTTTTTTATCATATGTTAATGGTTTTGTAGTAAAATTATAGAGTCAAGGGGAAGAAAATTGTGTTAATTTTGCAAGCAAATTAAAATCTTTTATTTTGAGTGGACAATTGTTCCGCCCCAAGTAAAAATTGGATAAGATATATAAATCATCTGTCTTTCGTTAATTCTGAGTCAAGTCAAATAACTTTAAGTGCAAGTTGAACCTTTGCCTCTGTCATCATTGCTGGTGCATGCATAATACATGGAAATAGTTTCTGCGAAACGTTTAAATATGGACGATAGTGAGTATTAAAATCACAGCTTACTTAAGCTGTGCCTAAATGCTATAGAAGCGGTATATCTTACGGTAACTTCTGGCTACCTTGAATATATTGTCAAATGTGTGCTTGATACTTTAAATGTTCAAATTTATTTATTAGCTTGGCACCATCATTATTTCTGACATCTTATAGAAACAAATTAAATTTCAAAATATAAGTGTATGGGGATCAC
The DNA here is from genome assembly GCA_030620095.1 of Kuschelorhynchus macadamiae. Classification (NCBI taxonomy): domain Eukaryota; kingdom Metazoa; phylum Arthropoda; class Insecta; order Coleoptera; family Curculionidae; genus Kuschelorhynchus; species Kuschelorhynchus macadamiae. Next base: position 404,433 of record JAUTXW010002475.1, read on the forward strand.
TGTCAAAGCTGCTTAAATAAGATGATTTCCTTTGTGCATGTATTGACGAAGCATTTAAATATGCTTTCTTTTTAATTATTTAATTTAATTTTAATTTTTAATTACTATTCCTAATGAAAGGAAAGTTCCGGGTAAAGGAAATTTCCCGATTTTTTTTCTATTTTTGTTGCTTCAGAAATTTAAAATCAACCAATATGTAACGCGGCGTTCACGTGTAAATATTCAAATTCACTCTATCATGGTTTTATTACAGAATCAGTAGTACTATTAAATAAACATAAGCATAATAAAGCATTTTAATACAAAACATGTTGAGTTGAATTTAATTTAAAATTTTCTAAGATAGCCAAATTGGAGATCATAAAAAGGTGATATTAAAATCATTTAAAGTTTTTTGCACGAGATCGAACTTTTAGGTAATTCCGTAATCGATAAGTTGAAAATGGGTATTATATGGACTTTTTTATTTGTGATTTAGGCGGAGAAGTTATTCTTCATAAAAAGTTTTGCTTAGCTGAAAAATAAGATTCATTTATGTATTAATATTGTATATAAAATGTCATTTTATATACAGGGTACGAAAAAAATACAAAAATAGTTTTTGCAAGTTTGCAAAACAAAAAAACTTGAAATAGACAACTAAATTAAAGAACCTGCACATACAAGTCAAAATGCTTCATTTTTATATTTTCCCATTAATTTTTTCAAAAACTAAGTATTATCAAAAAACTTCTAAAGGCTTTTTGACTTGTTTTTGGAGGGTCTTTAATTTGACTATATCAAAAGTTAAAATTTTTTGTTTTGCGAACTTTTATTTTTGTCTTTATTTCGCATCCTGTATATAAAATGATACTCTTTTTTTAAATCAATCTTATTTTTCAGATAAGATTTATGAAGAATAACTTTTTCGCCCAAAATCACAAATAAAAAAGTTGACTTAATGAAAATGTATGAATTGTACTTCCATAGTTCTTTATATTTAGTAATAATTGACGGGATTTTAACTCGTCTTGTATTATTCAGTACATAGCGTATGAACGGACATAACGCCGAATCTAACCGACGAACCCCCAATTTTTTTTCCAAAAAAATTAAAATACAGGTTGGGGACTACATATAAAAAAAGTAGTAATATTCACCGAAACCATTTATCGTAGCGAAACAAAATGACACCTTATAAAATATGTATATCATTAATGTAAAATACTACTTATTTAATTGCAGTACAAATTTTGCACACGGCTGAAGTGTGATGTTGGAGTGAACTAGTAAGATTTTGATATAAATCCAGTAAACAAATTGGCGCCTAATATAAAGTTAAAACAATCGTGTGTCTATGTGAAAATTTGATACATTTGTATAGTGTCTTCACAAAAAAAATTACTTTTATCTTTTAAAACTCGACTAAATAAATTTGAAAGTGATTGCAATTGATAAGTGATCTGGATCCTAATAATATATGCTAGTGAAGAAATAGAGAGACAATAAACTGTCAAACGTAAGAGTTCTATCGGCGCGCTGTATAACAATATATGGAATGGTCTGTAGTTGATTGAAAAGCATCAGACCAAGAAATAATTCGAGTCAAAAAGAGATTATTAACGTCATTTTGCTGTGTTACTGCACGCAGTATTATGGATCATTTGCAAGCCTTCCGACGCTGCAATATTAGTTAATACCGTAAACATATAAGCAAGGGAAGACACAACTTTTTATTATTAAATACCCGTTTGTTGTGTATCAATCATTGCCTATGTGTTAGACAAAGACATATGAGAGAGAGAACGTCAAATTCCGACTTCAGCGGCGGCTCGGATTTTGGGGAAGATTTAAATTTTAAATTAAATTCAACTTCAACATGTTTTGTATTAAAATGCTTTATTATGCTTATATTTATTTAATAGTACTACTGATTCTGTAATTAAACCATGATAGAGTAAATCTGAATATTTACACGCGATCGCCGCGTTAAGTATTGGTTGATTTTAAATTTCTGAAGCAAGAAAAATAGAAAAAAAAACGGTAAATTTCATTTACCTGGAACTTCCCTTATTATGAATATTTCCTTTCATTAGGAATAGTAAAGTGGAACCCAATTTAGTTTTCCACATAGTCATTTAGTATACTGTCTTCAAATATTTTATTAATAAATTATATTATTGTTCCACCACCTACGTGAGCTACACTTAAATTTTGGGCATGATTTAAAATAAATTAATTTTTTACTTCCCTCGTAAAAGGGAAATATTGTAATCGTGAAAAAATAACCCTCCGATATTTTTTCAGATATTTACACATATTTACACAAACATTCTTTCTCAATTCCGTTGATCTGTCTGTCTGTTCGCGGCGTAACTAAAAAACTATTTAACCGAATGACTTCAAATTTTAGTCAAAAATTAAGGGTCATATGGGGATGACATGGTAATTTTGGTAAAAATCCAATATGGCAAAACAAAATGGCGATGTAGTGAAATGTTAAAAAATTTATTACTAAAAATATAATTATCAAATTTATCTAAAATTTTGCACAAAAATCAAGTAGTAGGCTCGGTATTAGGTAGGAATCAAGAGGTAAAATTTTGGTACGAATCCAAGATGGTGGAACAAAATGGCGGCTTGCTAAAATATTTAAAAATTCCGCTTGAAAATACTATTTAATGAACTGATTTCAAATTGTGTGCCATAACTAATTGAGGTATAGAGAAGAACTAGTAGAATTGTGGTACTACTTCAAGATGACGAAACAAAATGGAGGCCAAATAAATATTTATAATCGTGAAAAACACACATAGGTGTGTATATGTGTATAGACACAGCAAAATTTTTCAAGGTTGACGTGGAGGAAACGTCGCGAATTGTAGTTATCACGATACACTGGAAACTGAAAAAATGTATAAATATATTTAAAAGTAATTTACAAGTAACTTGGTAGTAAAATAAAAGGAAATTTCTGTTAATTAAAAATAAAAACGTGGAGAAATATAAAATGTTGTAAAATGTAAAACAGATGGAATTTTAGAATAGAAAAAGTATATGTACACTACCTCCATTAATTATGGAATATCTAAAAATACAAGTCAATTTCAATCACCTGGAATTTTCGTAATTGTAAACTGATTTTAACATTTTTTTGTTTTTCTGGCTCTAGGCAATTCTAGAATTAAGAGCATATTAACCAAAGTCTTAAAAGGCTTTCTTGTACAGGGTGTGATATGAAGTTCAAGTATATGAAATTTCATAAAGATTAAATTGGCTGCGAAGCAAATACCAGCTAAAGAAAAATTTTCCTTTCTAGTGACTCGGGGGCTTATCTGTAGTAACTATTGTCACAGGTATGTCACCACGCAGTTCCAGCTACATACCAAATTATACAAGTTTTGTACAAAGTGAGGGAATTGTCAATTTTGTCTTAAGCTTGTAACAAATGTTGTTGTGTGGGTGTAATGTGATAGGCCAAGTCTAAAAATATCTCAGCCGGAGTTGCTACATTTATAATTTTTTCTTTATTATTTAAAATAGACACGCCTTTTGCTGAGATCGATTACCATGATATCTGTTTAATTAATTCGCAGTTTTAAAACACCATTTTTAAGCAAAGAAACAGCACTATCGATTTTGTTCATAAATTATGGAACGGTAAAAAATACTAGTTAATTTTAAACACTTGTAATTTTCTTGATCGGTAACCGATTCTTCCAATTTTTTTGACTAGTAGACAATTCACTCTAGAATTTAGAGCGTGGTTAATAATGTCTTAATAGACTTTCTTGTACAGGTATACCAATAGCAATTAATGACACAGGTTCCAGGTACATAGAAAATTATACCTGTTTAGCAGAAAGTAGAGACACTGCCAGTTTTCTTTATTACAGCTTGTTTTTGTAATAATTTTCGACATACAAGAATGACCTGTTGCAAAATTTTAAAAAATATAGTAGCTACGTTGCCACATCTTTAATTTGTTTTAATTACGTCCCATAAACATTAGATAAACGATTTTTTATAGAAGAATGTATGGGTGGAGAATTTGTATAAGCAAATAGTAAGACATTTTTTTAATACTGAGTTACTATAGATCGCGCTTCGATTTTTAATGATCAAGGGGAAGGTTTTCTCTTGTTATAAATACGTTTTTTTCAAGAATAATTAAAATATTTACAAATAAAAACTACTCACAGTCTCCTAATTACTGTCTAAGTTAGTAGCTCTCCAAGAAAAATTATAAGAAATAGTTATTTTTAAAGCATGAATCAGACAAAAATTGTTTTTGTAAAAACTTCTATATATAATTTTATTTAAATCAGCTTTGGAACTGATTACCTAACAAACATTATACACTTAACAAAATGGTAAAAGGTTAATTTAGTCAGTAGTGTATGTAGCATTTTGTAGGATACATTGACAAATGCCCATATTTTACATTGACATTTATAGATGTTATATGGTCATCCGCACTTTGCAAATATAAGTTTTGTAAATGTTTATTAATTGCTTAACGTTATATTTGCTCTAATTTTACAAACACCTCTTATAATTCTTTGTTTTTTCAGGTACATAAGTATCCACTACGTAGCCATTCTAAACATTTCCCTTCAGCTCTACCCCTTAGTTCTTCTCTGCTTAATCTGACTTCAACTTTTACCAACTCGTCGCTTACCGAACCTCTTCAGACAGGTTCAAATCAGTCACATCAACTCTGGAAAAGGTAAGGAAAGCTAAATAGAGAATTTAAAATATTGATATACAGAACCATTTATTATCAGTGGCGCCTCCTCCATTGGTTCATATGGTCAATGACCCCCCAATAAATATATCGTGTGATAGGTTGTGCTTACGATTGCGTATTTTTATAGAATTTATTTTCAAGACTACATTTTGTTTGTTGATATTGTGGTTTAAATTAATGTTAAAGAAAGGTAGCCACAGTGTTTTAGAATATTAAGACATTCAAAGCCGTTTTCAATTATGTTGACGAGCTGAACTTTGAGAAACGTCTCGAATTTAAGACTGGTAGTCGACCTTTGCAGAAATTTAAAATTCAGCAAACAAGTAAAGACAAGGACAAAGAAGTAAATCGTTATTTTTGTAAAAATATGTACGATTTTTCTGCCTGAACATGCGGTTGCGAAGTAACAAAGACATTTTATTGTTTCGTGTGTCTGTTTTTGTCAGATGACTCTTTGTATTGTATATATATTGACCGCCCTGAAAAGTTCACCACGAGCCGCCACTATTTATTATATGAATTATCATTTATATTTTACACTAAGTAAATACGCTACAAACGTTGGGCATAGATGCAAATTGTGTCTATAAATTCTAAATCTATCTGATCATAGGGTTCACAGAATGGCTCACAATCGCATTTTCTGTTTTTATTTAATTTTATAAAATTCTTATTTTAAGCTCGCTCATCGACTTGCTGTTTCGATCTGGAAAGCAATGTACCTGTTGCCGACTACTTAGCTCTGTCGCTGTATAACACGCTAACAAATCTTGCAATTCGTACTATTGGTCCGACCGCATACAAGTATATAACAGACAAACTTCATATTCAGGACATCGTGAATGAATAGGCTGTCGGTACTCTTTGAAAATAATTATTTTAATTGACATTCAAGTATAATGACAGTGACGGACTGTGTCTTTCGCGGTACTAGTACTCAAAAAAATAAATTCCCTTAGTTTACCGTTTTGTAATATTTTGCTCATGACTACGTGGTGACAAAAATCCTCGTTCCATAAAAATAGTGCACGGTATTGCGGATGTTATTATTATGGACCCGTATTATTAATATTAAATTGCTCATTTAATATAGTTTATTTTGGGAAACTTTATAAGGTATAAGGTATTTCGACAAGTCATCTGGTCATCATAAAATACTAAATTGCCCTATAATTACGATTATAGGTAATTAAAGAAACGGACCATCAAATAACCCAGAGTGATATGTAATTTGCGTAATATGTTTTTTGGGCAGCTATTATTTAGAAACAGATTAGTGTGTGACTCGTTTTTTACAGGCAATATTCCTGTTGAATTTTTGGCTCATTGGATACCAGTTTTGTTGGTTTGGTATCAGTTTAAAATAACTTTATTATTATCGGTTCTTGTTAATTTCCAAAAAATTATATATATATATATATATATATTTTTTTTTTTTTGGCTAATTTTGGCTAACCTTAGACACGTGGTTCTGACTTAAAGCCTTCATCAGTACAGTCAACTAGTTGAAAGACGAGTACAACTACCGCCAAAATAAATACACAAAACAATACCAGAGTCACCCACAGGAGCAAAACCGAAGAGAACATCCGAAATCTTTGCCGGACTTGATACTCTATTTACCACGGAGCAGCATATAGCCACCTGTGGCGAAACTCATAACGCAAGAGTAGTAAATCAAAAGTAGAAAACATATAACGCGGCAAGAACTATTATATAGTAGAAATGGCGGCCTAGTAAAATGTTAAAAAATAATTACTAAAAAACTGCTTATCCAATTTTCCCCAAATTTTTGTACAAAAGTCAAGTATTATGTAAGAATCAACTGGTAAAATTTTGGTACGAATCTAAGATGGCGGATCAAAATGCCGGCTTAATTAAATATTAAAAATTCAGCCTAAAAAAACCTTCTTAATGGGCTGATTTCAAATTGTATACTATAACTAACTATGGCATAGACATGAACTAATAAAATTGTGGATCTAATTCAAAATGGCGAAACAAAATGGCGGCCAAACAGAATGTTTGTAATCGTGAAAAAATGACCTTCTTTTCGACTTTTCGCGTCTCTAGGTGCCAAAAAATATGTTTTATTATTCCGTCGGTACGTCTGTCGGTTTGTTTGTGTGTTCGTCAGTTCGCGGCATAGCTTAAAAACTACTAATCAAATTGACTTCAAATTTTAGTTAAAAATTAAAGGTCATATGGGAATGACCTGGTCACATTTTGATAAAAATCCAATATGACGAAATAAAATGGCGGCCTAGTCAAATGTTTACTAAAAAACTACTTATCCAGTTTACCTCAAATTTGCAAAAAATGCAAGCATTAGTTTGTAACCAGTTAAATTTTGGTACGAATCCAAGATGGAGAAATAAAAAGGCGGCTGAATAAAATATTTAAAAATTGAGCCTCAAAAAAACTACTTAATAGATCGATTTCAAATTTCGTGCAAGAAATTTCTGTGGTAAGAGTACTGGTAAAATTGTGGTACAAATTCAAGATGGCGGAATAAAATGGCAGCCAAATGAAATGTTTATAATTGTGAAAAGAAATTGCAGGTTTTTACATATATTTACGTTTTAGGGTCCCTAGATGCCAAACAATATATTTTCTCAATTCCATTTGTCTCTCTGTGGGTCTGTCTACTTACCAGATTGATTTTAAATTTTGATAAAAAATTAAGAATTATGTGGAGATGACCTGGTATTTTGGTAAAAACCCAATATGATGGAACAAAATGTCGGCCTTATGAAATGTTAAACAAATTATTACTAAAGAACAAATTACCCAATTTATTTCAAATTTTGCACAAAAACTAAGGAATAACTTTCATTACTGTTCCTAATGAAAGAAAAGATTCTTAACCAGGGATGTTCCGGGTAAAAGAAATTTACCGTTTTTTTTTTAATTTGCAGATTGAAATCCGAATGAAAATAAAAGCAGTATGTAAAGAGGTACTGAACTCGTTGCTAGTAATTTATTATGTTTCGCTGCAGAAACATTTAAAGTAACTTACCTTAGTCCGAAAGCGTTTCGATATGGCGTTATCGAACGTCAAAGTAAAAAAAAATATCTTGAATAAAAAATTTTTGTGCAATAAGGATAAAATTTGGTGTATAAATTACTACTATAATAGAACTCTTTTACGTAGGGTTACTTAGGGAGTTATCGACCGTCAAAACTAAAAAAATTACTTATTATTTTGAATAACAAAGTATTACTTTTAGCAATGATGCTGAAATTTTAAATGGCTCGGAAAAAGGGCTTTTTTGCTTATTTTTTTAAATATTATTTTTTACATACGCCATCAAAAAATGTTTCATTTAGTCCAATGTATATACTGTAGGCTCATCTACATAATGCCCATATTTTTTATTGTTTAGGGTTTAGTTTTAAAGATTTTTTACAAATGAATAAGTTTATTGTAAACACATTTTTTAGGCAAATTTATTTCACCACTTTAGCCAGAAACGACTTGTTTAATAAATGTATTTAATCGCACAGCTGAAACGAGAAAATCGATAGTGATTTGTTCTTAATTTCTTTTTAAATTTTATTAAATTATTTTTTTCTATATTATGTACTTGTTTAGTTATATAAAGGTGTTTTAAACTTGTTTCAAAATTTTCAAATTGTGTAATATAATTTTTGGGATAGCCAAAGCTTACAATAGTGGAAGGAAAGAAGTGGCTAATGGGCTTTGTTTGGCCGTTATCGAACGTAAAAATTAAAAAAAAAACTATTATTTTGATATAAAATATTAATATGATTGTGTCAGCCGATACTCGGTGGAAATCCATAATAATATTATGTAAAATGTAAAAAACAAACACTATTTTTTACAAACACTTCCACTATATTTAATTTAACAACGTGACATGTTTCACTACACAGTAGCTTCTTCGGACCTTACATCTCGAATGCATTTTTTTGCAATATGTTTCTGACAATAATTTGGAGTTTAATATCAAGGTATTTCGGCAATGGAATCAGTCCTTACGGTTTTTTCTCCTTCGCCTGAGGATAATTTGTATGAGAAAAAATTGGCGAAACACATACTTGCCCGAGAAAATTTTATAAGATAGATCGTCTTGGATGCTTTTAAAAACACTTAGCTTTTGGGGGATGCGTATTTAATACACATATTTATCCATACTATAGAGATTTTATGCCAGAATATCTTAAGTTAAATCACATGCACTTTTACCCAAGTACAGTTCCCCTTACATTTTTGCCACATCACTGCGTATTTAAACCCGAAAATTCTATTTCTTTACATAAGGTTTAACGGTAGTGGAAAAATTTACTTGACCAAAGATCTCTTGATGCCCATTTACATGTTCGAGCTAAATTGCAAAAAGATATTTTCACAATTAGATTAAAGGAGATTAAAAATACCATTCAAGAAATATCTCACTTGTTATATGTTAATTTAGCACATTCTAAAATATAGCCGTTTTAAATCATATAATTTGGATTCATTTTTAAATAAAAATCAATAACTTGTAATACTAGGCGATGATAACAATAATTGAAGGTAATGTCATTGAGTCATAGTTGTCAATATATTTGCCGTTTTAACTCATTTGCCCGTTTTTGACAATTTTACTCTCAAACATGGTATATAGAAGGGAAACAAAAATTGTTTGTTTGTTTATTGAGAATAATTATAACGCATCTGCTACGAGACTGACCTACCAGGTAACTAGCAAGGCATCCCAAAGGTAACGTGCCTAAGAGACGCACTGTTAAAAACATTTATTCGAAGTTTAAGAGAACTTCAAATCTGCTATGGAAAAGAAAATTAGTTGGTAGCACTGAGAATCAAGGTTTGAATATTATTTTGCATTTTGTGGAAAGCGACACCCCGCCATTCACGTGAGCATATCCGCAAAGTTTTAAACAAATATGAACATAAAACTTATAAATATCATACTGTTCAGAAACTAACACAAATGCATAAGAATCAAAGACCGCACATCTGCAATTTAATGTTAAATAGATGGAGCAATGATAGACTTTTTTAAGAAAATACTATAGACCCACAGTTCAAGTTTTTCAATAAGCGTTTTGCCAAATTGTCAAAATACGAAGCAGTGGGCGCCAGAAAATCCCCAGTTTATGAGAGAAGTTAGATCCCAGGGTCGAAAGAAGGTTCATGTTTGATCTGGACTGCTGAAAAATAAAATACTAGGACCACACTTCCTCAAAGACACATTGACTGATCCCTTGTATCCTCAGTTTTTGGAAAGACCTGCAAAACATGCTAGGAAATCTACCTAATCTAACCTAAGCTAAATATAATTTTCCAACATGACGGTGATTCATACATGTGACACAAGAAGTTCGAATTTTTTTGAACACGAATCACGACGAGTGGGTTGGAAGAAAAGGAAATATTGCATGGCCTTTAAAATCGATTTAACGGCTATTGACAATTTTTGTAGGGTCAAATTGAAAACAAAGTGTATGAACGTGATCTTAACGATATTGATTGAAGTAAAATACTTTATAACACAAGAAATAAACAATCTAAATGAAAGAAATGCTAATTTTATGGAAAATGCAATAAGGCACTTTGAAATCTTTTACCAAAAATGCATCCAAAATCAGGGAGTAAATATCACTACTTATTAGTTTACATTTTTTCCTATTTCTTTATATTGTTATTTTTATTTAGTTAATAAACAAAATTTTGATTCTTATATGCCTTCATTTCCAATTATTGACATCATGGCCTGTTTCTATATATAATAGCCAAATATTTTCATATAAAACGGATATATTTTAGAAAATATTAACTTGAACCATAACAAATGGTATTTTAAAATTCTTTTCAAATAGTTAAAAATATACAACGTAACTCATTCGTTTTCACCTAACAATTTTACTCTATAAAAAGACAGGTGTGTTATAATTATTCTCAATAAGTTCTTAGTTTTCTTCAATAGAAAATACTTTTTAGAGTAAAATTATTTAAAAGAAGAGAATGAGTTAAATTGATAACTATATTGACAACTATATGACTCAATGATATTAATTGCAATTACTGTTATCATGGCCTACTATTACAAGTTATTGATTTTTGTTTACAAATCAATCCAAATAATAAGTATACTAACTTAAAACAATACAAGTGGTATTTTTAAACTGCATAAATGGTCGAGTCCTGAACCTTTATTAATTAGTAATATTAACCCTGATTATTTGAGTACCACTTAACACACAATAAATACTCAAGTCGTTAAAAGTCCACGCACTTTTAATGTTGAATCGGAAAACGCATATATTAAAATTCTTAGGAATAGGAAACGGCTGTGTACACGTAGAGGTAAAATGGGAATGTAGACACTTTTGCATTTCGTGCAATTTTTTTATTAAATTGAAAACGTAGCAGAGCGCTTTCGGCTTTCGCCATCATCAGTGCCACCTGAAAGCAAGGAAATCACTTTGTTTGAATGGTAAGGATTAAAAGGCGATAATATTTTATAAATTGGATATTTTAAGGGAAAAGAAAAAAGTTTTATAAAATACAAAGGAACGTTGAGAGAATTAGATGAATTATTTGTATAATTAAGTGGTGAAGATAAAAAACATATTTCTAAAGGTGCTGAGGTATCTAGGTAATGAAAATTATGAAATTTACAACATTATTGGAAATTGAAACAATTATATAGCTCTTTGGCAAAAAATGTGTTTTAAATTGTTTTCAAAAGATATACTTAGTCAGGTGAGCACAGGAAATCCAAAGAAGGAACATGATCCGATAAAACAATGAACATTTAAAATTTGTTAACGTCATCACATTAAAATATCCCAAAGGGTGTGTTCTTTCACCCCTTTTGGTGGTTTAAACCATAAAGATGTTGAAACTTTAACACATGGTCGCTTCAAATCACATCACAAATCTTTTTGTAGGTTAAATATAAAGGGGAAGTTAACTACATGAGGTAGGCTACATGTAAATACAATTAAATGCGATAAAACAAAACAATGTCATTAAAGTGTGGAAATTTTTAAGCCAGAATCTTGAGAAAATAGATCAAAAAGAGAAAATTAATGTAGAAAATTCAAAGTTTTACATATAATATTAAAGAATTGGAAAATTTAAAATCTAGTTACAAACTGTTAGGGAAATTTGTTAATAATGCAGGGTTGGATCTGGCAGAATTAAACACCAAAGGGTATTTAACTATCGAATTTGCGAATCCATCAAAGAGAAAATTCTAATTTTAAATAAATTTGTTAAAGCAGTGCTTCAAATAAAGTTATCATAAGAAAAACACCTAATGTGTATGAAAAGAAAAATTTTTAAATTTAAGAGAACAAAAAACCCAGATAGAGTCGATTAGCTAAAAAGTAAAAATCAGAAGGGTTCTGAATGTATTTAATTCTATGTAAAGAATCTGTACAAAATGGTGAACAATTCTAAATGGAAACTGACATTTGTTAAGTGGAGGAAACCAATTGCTAAACAAGTATGTGTTAAGACACAAATGCAAGAGGTGTGAGGAACACAACTAAATAAAATCTGATTATAAATCTGAATTAGAACATAAAATCATAAGGTCTGAGATTTGTAAATATTATTATAGGCTAGATTTTTTCAATTGTAAACTAAAATCTTTACATGATCAGTTAATCAACTCTTTTGGCGATCAAGATTTACAGAAGTTATTTAATGACATTAACGATGACACGAGGTTGTAAAAAATTCTTAAGTATATTAGGGTCAAAACAAAATTAGAGGGTCTTGTCAGACAGAGATCTCTTTTTCTTAGAAATAAGGTTAACAATTCAAATAAGTTTTCAGATTTTAAGTTTCATAATAAAGTCAAAAACTTGTCGAATGTTACATTCGACTCAGATGAATTGGTTCTTCTCAACATAGGTCTCAAACATAGCTTGAAATCAAGTTTTTCTGAAAGTGATGTTCTCGAGTTTGCTGTCGAACTAGATGTTTTAGTAGAACAAGTTTCGTTGGACTTTCATACCAAGAAAGCTTTCCGCATTGACATCAACAACATTATTTTTAACATAAAAAAAGATTTATTTAAGATCAATTAGTTTACTTCTCAGCATTCTCTCAAAGCTTTAAAAAAAACTTAAATCCAAAATCAAAAGCAAAGATCTTGTCATCTCTAAAGCAGACAAGGGTAATTGTTTAGTTATACTTATCAAAGAAGAAAACTTTTTAATTGAAAATAATTTTACAGTTTTACCTACTCACTGTTTTAACACCTTTGTTAGAAAAACATCTAAACTTATTAAACATTTTATTTCATTTTTTGAAGAAAACCAAGCTCCCAAAGGCCTCATTTCCAGTAATCCTCATACACCTAGATTATACGGTTTACCTAAAATACACAAAGATGGTATCCCTATAAGACCAGTAGTTAGCTTCTCCAACGCTCCAATATCCTTAATTGCTAATTTTATATACAAACTTATTAGAGAGCTTTCAGGTTTCGTTCCGAAGTTTGGGGTAAGTAACTCAATAATGTTAACCAAAAAATTTAATGCACTTAACCTACCAACTAAGTATCTGATGGTTTTCTTTGATGTTACCAACCTATTTACCACAGTTCCGAGGGATGAAACAGTTAAATTAGTGAGTAACCTCCTTGGCACTAAAAATGTTGATAACCAGAAAATTGTTAATATATATACTTCCCCTTTTAAATGTGTGTCTTTCTCAAAACTATTTCTCATTTAACGGTAAATTTTACAAACAGCCTGATGGCCTAGCAATGGGTAGTTGTTGTGTCAAGATGGCAGCCTTCCATTGTTATGTCAACAGACTCTTAAATATTCCTCTTTCCACTAACAATTATAACAATGAGGTTAAGATACTTAAACAAACGGCTTTTAATAATCATTATGATCTCATATTAATCGATTCTTTAATTCTAAAAACTAAATATAAAAAGTTAAAAAAAGAACTTTATTTTAATTTAACTAATTCTAATACATTTATAGCTTTACCTTATTTGGATCACAGCATAAGTGAGAGAGTATTTAAAGTTTTCTCCAATCATGTCCCGAATATTAAAAATTGTCAAAAAATTAAATCCATTTTAGGCACACTTTTAGTTAATACAAAGAGCAAATTAGACCCTTTGTCAAAAAGCGGAGTTTACAACCTCTCTAGTAGCTTTTGCAACAAAACCTACATAGGAAGAACTTGTAGACCTTTACAAACAAGGATTAAGGAACATCTCAGTAGAACCACCTCAGCCTTTGGAGAACACTTGAGATCTTCTAATCATGCTTTTAGCCCAAGGTCAAACGTTAATTTGCTTCCTCACTCACCTCAAAAAATTTCAATAGACTGAACTTCATGGAGGGTATTAAAATTTCCAAGGAACTTAAGAACAACGACTCCCGTCTTAATACACAAGTTTCTCTCAATAGATCCTTTGACCCCTGCATCGTAGACTTTTGGATTAAAATTAAATTATCTCCACTCTATCACTCTATGAGTTTCTATGATGAACTCAGACTTAAAACTAGAGGCGCAGATTGATTTGTCCACTCGTTGTCCTCTCTCAAATTAATATAACTAACAATAATATAAATAAAGAGATATTCTGATCTGAGATATTATTTATCTTATTCCAATTCTCTCATTCCTCACTCCTCATACATTTGTTTTCTCACACATACTTGTCTGGTAATGTAAATTTCTTCACTCAACGAATTCTTACTAAAATCAATGTAACTTTGCATCACATATGTCTCCTTCTTCGAGTTTGTTCATTCTTATGAATTGTTTAAAATTTAAATTAAAAAATATATAATGGTAAAAATATAAATTTTGTTTAGTCTTAAAAAATCCTTTGAGAATAAATTAATTTCCACCTTTCTCTTATTCCAATTCTCTCATTCCTCACTCCTCTTGCATTTGTGTCTTAAGACATACTTGTTCAGCAAGTCGATTCCTCCACTTAACAAATATGTCAATTTCCATTTAGAATTGTTCTCCATTTTGTACAGATTATTTACTTAGAATTAAATACATTCAGAACCCTTCTGATTTTTACTCTTTAGCCAATCGACTCTATCTGGGTTTTTGTTCTTCTCTTAATTTTAAATATTTTTATTTTCCTACATATTAAGTGCTTTTCTTATGATAACTTTATTTGAAGCACTGCTTTAACAAATTTATTTAAAATTAGAATTTTCTCTTTAATGGATTCCCAAATTTGATAATTAAATACCCTTTGGTTTTTAATTCTGCTAGATCCAACGCTGCATTATTAACAAATTCCTCTAACAGTTTGTAACTAGATTTTAATAATTGATGTTTAGTTTTGATTCACCTTACTCTACGTTTAGGATTGACGTGTAAAGGAAAGTCGTTCTTCCTTAAATACTTCTATTACCTATCCCAAATATATGTACACTAGTTACAACCCAAGAGTGGGACCGACAAGGTGTTCCAATTAACTAGTACATGCTCCTCGGGTACGATGTTCGTTCTCATTCTGCTGATACATTAAAAGATACCAATATATTATTAATAATAAGGTTATACAGGGTGATACTACACCTTCCCCCTTTTCGAAAGAATGATTTAACTAGCTCTTGAATCATTCTTATAATAAGAAACAATGTAACTAGTTAGGGTGTAGAAAAAAATCGGCTTAAATTCTAACATAAAACTATTATAAAACTACTAATATGTGTTGACAGAACTCATGCAGTTAGCATCTTAGCTAATGGCTTCCACTATGGCCACTTGTGAAAGACACTGTTACGTGAATATAGTTACGTGAGTTATTTGTTTAAAAAAAATATATATATACATATTAGGTGCTCATTGTATAGTTTTATCAACCAATTAATAAAATATAGAATTAAATATATAAAATCGATACACATCAACCTAGCTATAAAAAATTAACACATAGTCGGGTGTACGCTTAAAATTATATAAACTGTAAGTTTCATTTTAATTCAGATAAAACTTGAAAAATTATAATAGGTTTTATTCAGACTTAAATTATTAGATTCAGATTATTTATTATATGTATTATTATATTGGGATGTCTGTTTGAAGATTGGGGCCATCAGATGTTCGTTTTTACTGCGTCATATGTAGTGGTTTTTTTTTTAAATTATATATTTTCATTAGTTTTTCTTATATAAGTAACCTTGGGTTTCTCTTTTTTTTTAGCGTATTGTAATTAATTTTTCCACCGATTCTTAATATCTTCACTCCTTACCTTAACTTTACTTCTGCCGTTACTTGATGGAAATTCATTATACACTAGTATACAAAATAAACACGTTTAGTTTATTAATTTCCACTTATTTATTTCGGCTTGACAGCTGTTTCCACACACTGTGTCTTTGTCAAAAGCTAACTTAAAACTGACACTAAAATCTGTACCAAATATAAAAAAAATATATATAAAAATCTTAATGGTGTCAATAAAACAATATCGGTGTTTACCCACCTCGTCTATTCTTTAGGTATAAAGATTTAACAGAGGGGAACCATTTAAGTCCAACTGGTCATTCAATAAAATATTTCGGGTTTTCCTCTTGTTAATTTCTAAACTTTCCAAATGGTTCAATTTGTAGCTTTTATTAGCCCTATGCAAAGTTTTATATTCGTTTTTAAATGTATGATTTGCTTCTATCAAATGTTTAGCGTAATCGGAGTCTGTTTTTTCTTTATTATATGAGGATTTGTTTTCTTTTATACGTTTACTGAAAGATCTACCTGTTTGGCCAATGTAAACTTTATCACAGGAACCACATTCTAATTCGTATACCCCTGATTTTTTAGATTTATCAGACTTGGATTTATTATTTTTAATATATTTCCCTAATGTATTATTTGTACAGAAAGCAACTTTATAATCTGCTCTCATGAGATGTTTACTGATTTCAGAGCTAATTTTGCCTGTATATGTTATCATATTAAATTTGGCTATATCTTTTAAATTATTATTTGGATAGATTAAATTGATTGCTTTTTTATATTGTTTTTTATTTACTATTTTGTCGACTATATTAGGACTATAGCCATTGTTAATAGCAATCTGCTTTATAATATTCAATTCTTTATTATAGTTATCTGGTGACATAGTTATACTAATTAAACGATGTACAAAACTGTTGAAAGCTGCCATTTTATGTGCAAAAGGATGATTTGATGTTTTATGTATTGTTATATCTGTGTAAGATGGTTTATGATAAATTTGAAAATTGTGTTTATTGTTATTGTTCATAATTGTTAAATTCAAAAAATTTATTGTCTTATCTTGTTCCACTTCTAACGTAAATTTAATATTTTTATGTTAATTATTAATAAAATCTAAAAATAACCTTAGTTGTCTCTCTGTTCCCGTGAAACACGCTAGTATGTCTTCTACATATCTATACCAGTAAATGAACTTGTTCCTTAACGGGTGATTATACATTAATTGTTCAATATTATCTAGAAATATTTCTGCTAGTATAGGACTCAAAGGATTACCCATTATTAAACCTTCTTTACTTACATACACGGAGCCATTGAATTCAAACTAATTTTGATCTACACACATTGTTAACAAATCCAATATATCATTCTTAATAATATGATTAACTTTATTTTTGAGTAATAAATTATCGACTAAGTTAATAGCTTCAACAGGGGGGACACTAGGAAATAAGTTTTGTACATCTAAAGAGATTAATATGGCATTATTTGGAATTGTGACATCTTTTATATTGTTAAACAATTCTAAACTATTTTTAATACTAAATTTTGGTTTAAAATTACAAAATTTACTAATAATGTCTATTAATTTATTAGAAATCGTGTGAGCTGGAGCTGTCACATAAGACACTACAGGTCTAATGGGCATATTGCCTTTATGCAGTTTAATAAATGAATCGTTCATTAGACAAATCCCAAGGTATTGAAGTAATTGATTGAGCTAATATATATTTATAGTTACCATTACCTATTTTATTTACTGCTGTTTCACATTCAACTCCTAACATCTCTCTAGATTTAATGTTCTCTTTAACCTGAAGGTTGAAATTAAACCCCCTTTCTAATAGTTTAATTTCTGAGCCTGTAAAATCTGTATCTGTGAGATTATAAAAGCGTTTAAAAAATACATGATCTGAAAGTGGGTTATGACAATTGTTAATGTTATTTGCAGTTTTATTGTAAATTAATCTATCTAATTTATCCTTTTGACTTACGTATTTATACGTATTTATACGTATTACGTAGCTTATTTGATGATAAAATTAAATATAAATTAACGATAATGAATCTACAAGTACCTAAGCTATATTCCTTTATTAAACTGTATAATGGCAATATGCCCATTAGACCTGTAGTGTCTTATGTGACAGCTCCAGCTCACAGGATTTCTAATAAATTAATAGACATTATTAGTACATTTTGTAATTTTAAACCAAAATTTAGTATTAAAAATAGTTTAGAATTAATTAACAATATAAAAGATGTCACAATCCCAAATAATGCCATATTAATCTCTTTAGATGTACAAAATTTATTTCCTAGTGTCCCCCCTATTAAAGCTATTAACTTAGTCGATAATTTATTACTCAAAAATAAAGTTAATCATATTATTAAGAATGATATATTGGATTTGTTAACAGTGTGTGTAGATCAAAATTACTTTGAATTCAATGGCTCCGTGTATGTAAGTAAAGAAGGTTTAATAATGGGTAATCCTATACTAGCAGAAATATTTCTAGATAATATTGAACAATTAATGTATAATCACCCGTTAAGAAACAAGTTCATTTATTGGTATAGATATGTAGACGACATACTAGCGTGTTTCACGGGAACAGAGATACAACTAAGGTTATTTTTAGATTTTATTAATAATTTACATAAAAATATTAAATTTACGTTAGAAGTGGAACAAGATAAAACAATACATTTTTTGGATTTAACAATTATGAACAATAACAATAAACACGATTTTCAAATTTATCATAAACCATCTTACACAGATATAACAATACATAAAACATCAAATCGTCCTTTTGCACATAAAATGGCAGCTTTCAACAGTTTTGTACATTGTTTAATTAGTATACCTATGTCATCAGATAACTATAATAAAGAATTGAATATTATAAAGCAGATTGTATATTAACAATGGCTATAGTCCTAATATAGTCGACAAAATAGTAAATAAAAAACAATATAAAAAAGCAATCAATTTATGCGGCTGTCCCAAGATTCGGATAAAGCAAATGGTCGCTATATATTAGCCAGATTAAGGGATCCTTCCTTACTAAAGACCTTAAGGCTATTTCTTGCTTATCTACACGACCAGCCATCTAGTGTGTGTTTTGAGGGGCATACAAGTACTAGCATTAAATTATTGCTAGCTTCAGAAGGCCTTCCCAGTGACAAGGACTCCCTGCGCAAGTTGTATTATCGCTTCCACGATGCCTATGGGATTGGTTCATCTGAAGTGGACTCAGACCTTGCAGCGTATAGATCTTTCTACTCCTCGGAAAAAATTTTACGGCTCCAAAAAATTCGTGAAAGTACTGGTAAATATTATTCTAGTGGTTCACCATCAAAAAGTAAAAATTTTTAGTCAATATGACGCGAAAAGAGGATCTAGCACCCTCTAGAAAATTGACCAATAGTAATTTTAATCTTTTTTTTCTTAATATTCAGTCCTTAAGACATAAAACAGACGAATTATATCTTTTGTTAGAAGAGCTAAATTTTCCAGAAGTCATTGCCATCACTGAGCACTGGCTAAATATCAATCAACCTGTTTTTATTAAAAACTATACCACAATTGCCAGATTTAATAGAACTAATTTAACTCATGGAGGCACCATGATATTGTCTTTAAACAATTATCTGAAAAAGTATTTGAATTTTCTATCGTTTATCACAATACTTATGACCTTTATATTATTTGTATTTATAGAACACCTGATGCTGATGTGCAATTATTCTGCCATAACCTTCTAAGTTTGCTCGAGTCCCTTCCTGTAAAAAGCAAATTAATCTTATGTGGCGATTTCAATATTGACTTTTCCAGTGTGTGTGCTGCTCAGGAATGTCTTCAGTCCATCTTTGAGTCATTAGGAATTGCCATGCACGTCAACTCACCAACCAGAATTACTAAGACAAGTGCCAGTACTATAGATTACGTTGTGTCTTCTTTCGATCCTAGCTCCGTCGAATGTAATGTCTTAAGTCCAGGTTTCTCCGATCAAGAAGCAATTTTCACAAAATTTTCAATTACATCCAAAGCCAAAAATACCTCTAGACAAGTAGGCCGTATTTTTTCGGTTAGAAATTTCATTAATTTCAAACACCTATGTCAAATAACTGACTGGGACTCTCACACTTATGATGTCGACACTGAATTTTCTCGTTTTATAAAAACTCTAACTAATATAGCTTCTGAATCTTTTCCTCTTAGGCCTATCAAAAATAAAAGAAGTAAACCCTGGTCCACTAAAGGTTTACGTATATCTTCTAAGAACATGCGGTCAATATCTCATTTAAAGAAATTTTCGGACAGTTTCTTTTTTCATAATTATGTAAAATCATACAGAAAAATTTATCATAAGACTATTAAAGCCGCCAAAGATATTTATTACAATAATAGACTTTCTAACGCCAAAAATGTAGCTAAAGAAACCTGGTCTATCGTAAATGATTTAAGAAACAAAACTCCTTTATCCAACACTATCCTTACCTCTCCTGAGGACCTAAACAATTATTTTGTAAATGTAGCCAAAGATTTGACTAAATCCGTATCTCAATCTAATGACCCAATTTCATATCTCTCTAATCATAGGGTAAACCTGCACAGTTTCTTCTTTTCACCAGTAGTTTTATCAGAACTTCGCAGTACAAAAATAAATCTTCCTCGGGAATTGATGGGCTTACTTTAGGAATGTATTCAAGTCTGCCGGAGTGCACTCTAGAGCATCTGACTGCTTTGATAAATATGTCTTTCCAAAATGGTACTTTTCCAAGCTGCCTTAAAACTGCAATAATCATACCTCATCACAAAGGAGGTGTTTCAGAAGAAGCTTCGAACTATCGCCCAATTGCACTTCTCCCTACGCTATCTAAGATCATCGAAAGACTGGTTAAAAAAAGGCTTTTATCATTTCTGTCTAGATATGAAATACTTACAAAACATCAATTTGGATTTTTAAGTAACAAATGCACAAGCGATGCCATGTTTTCCCTTCTTAATAGAGTTTACTCCAGCCTAAACAACCATCACGCTACGGCAACAATTTTCTGTGATTTTTCCAAAGCTTTCGATTGTGTGAATCATAATATATTAACTAACAAGCTGCAGTACTATGGATTTAGAGGGGCTCCTCTCGATTGGTTTAAGTCATATCTTAGCAACAGAAATCAAGTTGTGAAAGTTGACAACAGGATGTCTTCTTGTAGGCCAATGGAATATGGAGTGCCTCAAGGCTCGGTACTAGGCCCTATCTTGTTTCTTCTGTTCATAAACGACATGGCTAATTTAAACATTAGTGGAAAAATATGTCTCTTTGTGGACGATACCAGCTTTACGTGGAGCCACCCAGATGTCACGGACCTACATAGGATTGTATCTAATGACCTAATCACCATTAAATCCTGGTGCGATTCTAATCTCCTATGTTTGAACATCTCTAAAACGAAAGTCTTGTCTTATAAAAACACGCTGCAACCTTTTGACCTTAATGGCACCACTATTGATGTCGTAAACTCTGTAAAATTTCTAGGGCTTCTTGTAGATGATTCTTTAAAATGGGATCCACATATCGACGCTTTATCAAGGAAGTTGGGTTCTGCTTGCTTTGCGTTAAGATCTGTTTCCGAGGAGCTTAGCTTTTCTACCTCTAGAACTGTTTATTTTGCTCTTGTTGAGTCGCACCTCAGATATGCTATTCCATTCTGGGGTACATGTTGTGCGACTCAATTTGATCGAATTTTTATACTACAAAAAAGAGCTGTTCGTTACCTACTGAGACTTAACAGTAGAACTCACTGCCGAGATTTCTTTAAAAGATATAAAATACTAACCCTTCCTTGCTTATTCATTTTGGAATCGGTTTGCTTAATTCGTAAGCATGCACCTGCTCTATTAGAGAGACCTTCTCACAACTACCCTCTCAGAAATACTGAGCACGATCTCTATCTTCCAACCCCACACTCAGAGTTAATTAAAAGATCAGTAATTTACAATGCAAAAAAAATGCATAATCACCTGCCATTTAACATCAAATCCATAATATCTCTGACTTCATTTCGCAAGGCTTTGAAATCATTCTTACTGGAAAGCGCCTTCTTTACCGTGAACGAGTTTTACAACACATAAATTTATCCTTATGAACCCCTAGTGTGATAGTTGCCATTACCAACCATTTTTACCGAATTTTGTATATGTATTTTTTTAATTGTTTCGTACTTTTTTATTTTTTATTTTTTACTTTGCTTTTTTATTTTTTTTTACATTATATTTATGAAAATGTTTATAACATAGTACGACTGACAAAGTACATTTCTAATGTACTTCTTTTAGGATTCTATAATATTAATATTCTAAATTCTTGATTTAAATATTATTTTTCTATAATATTTATGATGTGTTTTTGTTTTGTTTTGTTTGCTAATTTTGATGTTTGTAAACTATTTTTTTTTTACAACAGCTTTGTCCACAAAATTGTAAAATTTTTTTGACTATAAAGCATTTATTTATTTATTTATTATTTATTTATTTAATCTATCCAAATAATAATTTAATAGATATAGCCAAATTTAATACAATAACATATACAGTCAAAATTAGCTCTAAAATCAGTAAACATCTCATGAGAGCAGATTATAAAGTTGCCTTCTGTACAAATAATACATTAGGGAAATATATTAAAAATAATAAATCCAAGTCTGATAAATCTAAAAAATCAGGGGTATACGAATTAGAATGTGGTTCCTGTGATAAAGTTTACATTGGCCAAACGGGTAGATCTTTCAATAAACGTGTAAAAGAACACAAATCCTCATATAATAAAGAAAAAACAGACTCCAATTACGCTAAACATTTGATAGAAGCAAATCATACATTTAAAAACGAATATAAAATTTTGCATAGGGCTAATAAAAGCTACAAATTGAACCATTTGGAAAGTTTAGAAATTAACAAGAGGAAAACCCGAAATATTTTATTGAATGACCAGTTGGACTTAAATGGTTCCCCTCTGTTAAATCTTTATACTCAAAGAATAGACGAGGTGGGTAAACACTGATATTGTTTTATTGACACCATTCAGATTTTTATATATTTTTTTATATTTGGTACAGATTTTAGTGTCAGTTTTAAGTTAGCTTTTGACAAAGACACAGTGTGTCGAAACAGCTGTCAAGCAGAAATAAATAAGTGGAAATTAATAAACTAAACGTGTTTATTTTGTATACTAGTTTACTTCTTTTGTCCATTTTTCCACTTCCATTTTTGCTTATTTCATTCAACTCTCAACGATGTGTCTAGTACGAACGCCGAGGATCCTGTATTAACTATATAAATTTTTAATTTTTCAATAACAGTCTACCTCAGCGGTTTCTATTATACGTTTGGTGTATGTGCTGCTTGACTTAACTGCTTTATATAGTTTAGAACAAGATTTGAGACACCCATTATATAAGAAAAACTGTTATTCGACTGCGGGTACCCTATGTGATTTGTGCTATAATCACTATTTTTATAATTTTTCTTCACTATTAAGCAACACTCCCTTCCATCAGCCCATATAGCTTAGATAATGGCGCTAACGCCCAACTTACTATTAACGAATAGGAAGATGGTCTTATTACTTTTTTTACTCTTTAACTCTGTCTTAATACTTTCTATGCAGACCAGCTAATATCTATACGCGTCCAGGACTTTCATACATTTGCGGGTGATCAGGCCGTTCCTGTACCATTCCTAACAATTTAAGTATGATATTCACTGTTGCACATTCCATTTTACGTACTCATTCATTTTCCAACCATTCTCACTTTCTTTGCCAGTCCTAACCAATAACAACCTTGCGATCATTAGCCATCAATTAAAGCTAAAGCAATATTTGCTCCAAGAAATATCACCATTAATCATCGACTTTTTCTGTTCCGTCAGCGCTAGTATTTATTTCATTCTCGTCAATACCCGGACATACATACGCACTAAACACAGCTTAATTTCAAAACTTACTAGGGGTAAAAGTGACTTGACTTATACATATGTATATGCTGCTACTATCTTACGTTCTGTGAATTTTAAAAAATAGGCTTTTATTGTGAGTTGATATATATTTTTTATAGGTATTAGAGAATTATAATAAGATTCAACTACAAATTTGATGTCTCATAAATAATGTCTTAAGTGATTTATAGCCTAAGAGGTAATTTTATCGAATCTGTAAAAGTTATTCTATCGTTAGGAGTTGATACTAACCTAACCTAACCTTCCTTAGAAAAATATTATTTCTAAATATCTGCATTTAATATCGGATACTATGGTTATCTAGGAAATCATGTAAAAAATGGATTACGTCCATTATTGCTCAAAGCTCAAAATAATCATAAAGAATTTAAATAGATATGACCTAAAAGCTTATTGTGTATATTTTATAATAATATAGTATAGCACTCTAGGGGGATCTTTAATGTTATTTGAGAGTAATCATTTTCTCATTATAATAAAAAAAATCTATTATTAAATTTAACATTTTTATCAAAAAATTCAGGTTAAATTTAGTGTTCGTGTACTTTTATAATTACTTATCTTAATTTATAGTAACAATGAATAAGCATTCTCATATTAAATTTGTTTTTTTTTTGTAATTACGAGATTCCAATTTGGTCGTATAGTGCGACGAACTTATGTTATTCCCTGTCCCGAAAATTCATGCATTTTTATACTTTGATTTTTATTGAACTATGTAATGTTACTATTAAAAGATATTTCATCTGATATTCCAAGAAAGCGTGTTTCGAAGAGCAATAATTTAACCATTATGAATGAGTAACCAGCAATAATAATAATAATACAATTACAAGTAAGATAGACTTAATATAAGAAACATTAAAACAAAATTGAATGTACAAAATGGCGAGTTTCAGTTTGGTAGGGCTTAGAGCCCAACCAACTGTTCAGCTAACCAACTTTTAGTCTTTAGCATTCTGAATGAAATAGAATAACGAAAAATAGGGGTCATTTGAAACAAACCAGCACAGTAGTTATTAAACGGAGAAAAATACCAAAATAGAACGAGGTGAATACTTGATGATTAATAAACTAAAAAAACTTTATTCTACAAGTGACGTTTTTGAATCAATTTAGTTATCGAAGTAACAATACAATTTTAATCTAGGAAAACTGAACGGTGTTAGATTTTATATCTGTTATGTAGGTGAAAGCCAGATAATTGCCATTATAACATAACCTATTCTATCAGCTGTTTTGAGGGATATAGTTATAATTTAAGAACCAAAATGTAATTCTACGTGGTTTAAGAAAAATTTTCTTTTGTTATAGTGAGTCATTGTTTCAAGGTGAAATGTGTAATTTACTTAACTTTTGGTTAGGTGTATTGAAAAGTTTAAACTAAGTCGAGAGAACAAGGGAAACCCGTTCAATCTGTCCACGCATCAAAGTTCAATGAACCACTTATCAAATATCAAAACATGCATTTTATGTCAGGTTTCATATTATACTTCCTACAATCGCTAGCTCGTTCATTTATTGTTAATTTTACATATTAGCTGAAAGTTTGTATTACAATTTGTTTTTCTTCAAATATTATAAAAGAAACAACATGAGGTTATTTCAAATAAGAAAATTCTTTTTATTGCAGTTTTTATATTATACCGATGCTTCAAATTTCAAAAATATATATTTTTCTGTATTGACGATTTTTCTATGCAATACTTTAGTAACAAGAAATGTATCTTTGTCTTGCAATTAATATAATTAACCAAACATATACAGGTTAGTTTGTAATAGTTATATGCGGAATACCCCGTATATCATATTTGTAAAACTAGTATACATATATATTATTCTAAATAATCAAAACATTAGGAGACTAATTGCTCCATATCAGCTAAATTGTTACGATTCTGTTCATTATGATGTTTGTAATATGAATTGTAAAATATATACACATGCAAGCAATTATTCCCATTTCACTTAAAACAACTATATTTTTTTACTTAATAGTCTTTGAAAATGACACAATAATATAATAACTGCATAGCGGGAAAAAATAAAATTTTATCTACATTTTATTATTAATACAATTTATCACTTTTTTAATAAGGCATCAAATTTATTCTTTAATTAATTTTAATTTAAAGCTGAAATAAAAAGTATTATCGCTTCGCTTTTTCCGTGCATCTACCGTTTATTTTTTTTTTAAGTTTGTTAACAATAAGTGAAATGATACCACATCGTTTGAGAATGACATTGTTTTTATAAAAAAAAATACAAATAAGTAGTTTAGAATGAATTTGCTTAGTTATTCGGACTTTAAAGTACTGTTTTCATTATTAATTGCAACTGATATGACTGATAAGTAAAACATTATCTTAGACAAATGTCTCAGTGCAAGCCGTCTCGTATAAAGCTACTAAATTTAAAATAAAATATCTAGGTTAATCAACATCTGATGTCCACTATTATTTTTTATTTATTTATTATATTTTATTAATATTACTTCAACTTGAAACCTTAGTTTTACCGAGATAAGAGATAAAACAGAATAATTATTAATTCAAGCTTGTTTCTAGATCAAGAATTAAATTTATAACGTATTGCTTATTATTTTTAAAATAAATTTGGTACTTGTTATAAAATAACTGGTAATATTCATTTGTTTACGCAATATTATACAGATATTTACAATTTTGCACTTAGTAACAAAAACGTTTGATAAAACACGCTCTTATTTGAATCAAGACGACCTATTGTCTAATAATAATTCTAGTACCTTAATCGTACATTCGATTTCAACGATTTGAATTTGGTATATTTACATATATAATATATATTTAATGAAATTTAAGTCAAGATTTTAAATTTTCCAATTCTTTAATATTATGTGTAAACGTTTGAATTTTCTACGTTAATTTTCTCCTTTTGATCTATTTTCTTAAGATTCTGGCTTAAAAATGTCAACACTTTAATGACATTGTTTTGTTTTATCGCATTTAATTGTTTTTACATGTAGCCAACCTCACGTAGTTAACTTCCCCTTTAGTTTTAACCTACAAAAGGTTTGTTGTTTGAAGCGACCATATGTTAAAGTTTCAACATCTTCATGGTTTAAATCTCCAAAAGGGGTGAAAGAACACATCTTTGTGATATTTTAATGTGATTTTATAGATGTGACGTTAACAAATTTTAAATGTTCGTTGTTTTGTCTGATCATGTTCCTTCTTTGGATTTCCTGGGCTCACCTGACTAAGTAAGTACATCATACATCTATTGAAAACAATTTAAAACGCATTTTTTCCCAAAGAGCTATATAATTGCTTCTCTTTCCAATTATGTTGTAAATTTAATAATTTCCATTACCAAGATAGCTCTTTTAGCAATGTTTTTTATGTTCACCACTTAATTATATAAATAATTCATCTAATTCTCTCCACAACTTTCCTTTGCATGTTATAAAATTTTTTTCTTTTCTCTTAAAATATTCAATTTATAAAATTTATTAATCCTTACCATTTAAAGAAAGTGAGTTCCTTGCTTTCAGGAAAGCGCTCTGCTACCTTTTTGGAATAAAAAAATTGCACGAAATACAAACGGGTCTACATTCCTATCAAAATTCTTGGTTTACCGTAGAATTTTGTACAAGCTATTTCTTTTTGTTTTGTATTAACCCAAAAATCGTAATCTTTTGTCTAAATTAGCACGCATGTTTAATCCTGTTTGATTTTTGTCACCTATAAAGGTTTTTACTAAAATAGTGATCCATACATTGTGGTATAGTGTGGACTGTGAAAAAGAACCTTCGAATGATATGGCAATTAGACCGCAGTATTAATAAGTGTTATTGGTTTTAGGTGATTGATTGTTCTGCGAGACATGTTTTAAATCTTGGTGTGGTTTACGAGTTACATAGTTTTTGCGATGGATGGGAAAAAGGGTAGGCCTTTTTATCCTTTTTGAGTAACAATACGACAACTATAAGTTTTGTTTCTGAAAAAACTATGGCTGTTCAGCTCTCAAAATTATGCGCACCTTTCGAAGTTATTGTGCTCTATTGTATATACTTTTAAATGTTATTATTAATAAAATATTAGCTTGGAGGCGTGTGATATTCTTGTATTGGATTAAATTATCACCACACCATTAGAAAACATTTCCAACCGTTTTGCCTATACTCAAGAAGGCGTTCCGCCCACTTTTCGGCTTCATGTTCGGTTCATTGGTAATCGCGCGGCATCGCATCACGTGGTATACAAACTTTTAATTAAAATTATTTATAGTTTGAATTATAGTTGAGTTGAAAATCCTTGTATAAACCAAGGTGTTTTCTAAACCTCAACGTACTGTAACATTTATTTTTCCTAACTTCAAATTCCATTCTATCGTTTTTATTGAATAGATTTTACCCAGACTATTAAGTGAATTAATTATTTAAGCATAATATAAACTCATTCACCTTGAGCTTACTTGAATCTGATGAAAGTTAGCATTTTTCTTATTATTTCCATTAGCTTCAGATTTTACTTAAGTCTCAAAATAATCGCCCCTAGCTCTTGCGGTATTACCTTTGTGGGAACCCAACTGAGATAACTAGTACCAATTCCCTCACATCCGGACCCAAAGTAAATATTCAAGTCGTTAAAAACTCCATAAGTACCTAATTATTATTTGTGAAGCTCCATGAGCAATGTTTATTCTTATAAGCACCAAATAAATGAAGAAGATGGTCGCCTACTCCCTACAATTAAGTGTAATAGCAGCCAACCCAAGCTACAGCTCTATCATTGTTTTATAAACTGCGAGTTTCATTCTACAAAACCATCTGAGATACATACCCTAAAGATTACGTTCAAAAGAAGACTGTGACAATATTATAGGATGTAAATTAATTTATATCTATATTATTACAGACATAACGGGTTCCCTCTGAGTGAGCAAACAGTAAATTCAATTTAATACGTATGAGATTGTAACATTAGATTATTATTATTCAATACGTGCAAGGTTAGTTGTTCGTGTTTTGACGAAACACGTTTTCAAGGTGCATACTTAAGGTTAGCCAATTATTGTTCTATTTCAAATTTAGATAGTTTATGTATTCTTTTTTTTTTGGGATTTATTGCAAGACAATTTATGTATAATTTTGCCGATTATATATTCTGCGGCCTCTCTGTGATGGATGCTGTCTCTCCATGATGGATGATGTCGTTCTGTGGTGTATCTTGATCTTGTCTTCGGTTGCGTTTCTTCTGCTGCCGCTTAGCAATGGTTTTGACCTGCTGGTATGACAATGCTGATGATACCAATTATTGTGATACTGCTGGAAGGTTATGAAATGATGGCGAATGTTTCGCTAAATTTTATTCTGGACTTGTTCTCTTAAATTTTCTAATTAAGCTCTCTCCTAGTTTTAATACTGGCTCTGGGTAGATTTTCCATTATGTTATTTTGATTTTTGGTGTCCTGTTGATTGCGTTACTTAATAGATTGGGAACTGCTTTAGAGTAGCTACTGAGATATATTCTGCTTTGTTTGAATGATATATTCTTGAGATATTTGAATTATTCCAGTGGCGTTTATTGCAAGATCCTCCCGCGTTCCGTTGCAGTTTACTGCTATGACTGCTGGGGAGCCTACGATAAACATCCAAGTATTGGCTGCGCAAAGGTGCCTCCATAATATGCCTTTGATACTGTGTTTCTCAATGTTTTGGGGGGAGGGGGTCGTACATATATTTCGTCTATGGTGCAGGACGGATTTGTTTCTATGTTTCTGACTGAACTTGGTGAACAAATAAAGTGATGCTGGTTCTGTGGATATGGCTTGATACATTGTTGTAGGTCACTTTCATGAAGCTGGAAATATAATTGTGTATTGTAATCAACGGCGATGTAGTCATCGATGACATCAAGGTTCCAATATGATCCATTTTCGACACAGTTTCGTAGACAGGACTTCCTTTGCCTCTGTTTCACTTCCGTTTCTTAAGGGCGTTATTTCTATTCTGACGATTTCTCTTTCGATTCGTGTTGATCCCAGGTGTTATATGTAGAATCCCTCTTGAGGGTGGTGAATTTTGAGCTGTTACTGTTGAGATCAGCATGAAAAGAACTGCCAAAATGTCAGGAATTTATATGATTTCTTGTCTTGTTCTTCTTTCTTCTCTTGCGATGTGACTGTTAACCGTTTTGGCTGTTTCTTCTTCTTCTATAGGCAAAGGAATCAGCTTGTGAATCGGTCTTTTTTGAGTGATGCCTGCTGATTTCTTAATTCTTACGACTCTAACTACTCCATTTTGACCTGGATGGGTTTCTGTTATTCTTGCTAAGGGGTTTGGTTTTTTTAGCTGTAAGGCTTCTTTGGTTTCCTGTATTAACTTGGACAGAAGAACGGTGGCGCGCAATTCTAATCGGGGTAAAAGTGTTCTATTCTTTGCTGGGGCAACTTTTGACTTAGCTTGTAAGAATGTGACGATGTGATTAGTTCCTTCTATTATTCCGCTGTAAATACTGCACCATAGGCTTTTTCTGATGCGTCGCAGAATCCAGATAGTCCTGTTTTGTAGTCCTGATAATGCATCCATCTAGGGATTTATTCTTCTCTACTTCTTTTATTTTGCTTTGAAACTGCAAGCATCTTTTGAATATTCCTTGATCAACGGGCTTGTCCCAGTCCAAATTTGGTAGCCACAGGTCTTGGATAATGAGTTTCGCTTGAACAATGATTGGTGCTAGCCATCCCAAGGGGTCGAAAAATTTGGAAGTTCCTGATATTTTAACGTCTGGCGGTAATTCTTCAATCCTCTGGTCTCTAACTTGCTCTGGAATAGACTTCAGACAGTAATGCAGGCGAGTTGCTTGATCATTTTCTTAAATCAAATCTGGCTGAACTGAGCATTTGTAGTAGTTATTTTTAGAGTCTAGAGCTGTTTGGACGTTGTGTGCCCCCGATAGAGTGGCATCAACATAAAAGTCTTGCACGTTTTCTGACTTGCTGCAGGAAATGTGTTTGCTCCGTCAATTGTCTGTTTTTTAAGTGTCTTAGTAGCTAGATATGGATCTGACGTGGTTTCGTATTTAATAGTGGTGAGTTCATGTTCAAACATTGGTTGAGGGGCATCTTCTTCATAAAATTCTCTGAAATGGTTGATCTTCTGGATAGATTTTCAGCTGTCTATACATTTTCTCTATGTCTGCGCAAAATACAATTTTATGTTTTCTCCAACGAACGAGTATGTACGCTATATTTTGTTGTAGTCTGGACCGGCGTGCGTGATCTCGTTATGGCTAATGCCTGTGGAGCTTCTCCAGGGTGCGTCAAAGACAACGAGTAGTTATACTTGCTTCTTTAACTACGGCTTGATGGGAATGTAGTATTTTTCTTGATTTATTTCTTCGCGTCTAAGTTTTCTCATTTACCATAATTCTAAGTTATTCATCCATGAGTGCTATTTATTGTTCTTGAAGGTGTTCGTATTGTTTAAATTTCTTGTCAACGTTCGCAAGTCTGGCTTCTGCTCGTGGCTTAGAGTGACCTAAAATGTCTGGTGAATACGAACTATGAATCTACCATCGGCGTCTCGATCTGTAGTTCTTTCGTAGAATTATTCGCAACCTTTTTTTTTTGTTAATTGTTGAACTGGTGATATTTCCTGAATCTCCCAGATTTTAGTTAACTGTTTATCTTCTCCGTACTGAGAAATCATGCTGATGACTTCAGTGTTTTATGATCCAGAAAATGTGGGACCGGACACGATCCAACCTAGTTCAGTGTTTTGTTTCAATAAACCCTTCTGAGTTTTCTAAATGCCGTTTAGGATTATAGTGGCATATGCCAGGTGTCATGAAGATAGCGTCTGCTAAAACTTAATTTTTCCAACTATCCATGTTATGTATATGGAGATGTTGCATCGGCATGGATTGCGTTAACCTCGGGAGGACTATCATATTAACCTCCATGGCAAATGTAGTCTTGAATCTTGGCTTGATGTGGGCATCAATAGAACATTTGCAGATTTTCGGTTCTCCATCTCCAACACCCGATATGTCTGCTCTAATATGGCGACGTGGTAACCTTAGTCGTTAAGCTGCTTCTTCTGTAATAAAAGGTGACTGTGAGCCTTGATCAATAAGGATTCTTAGCGGCTGCGGTGAACTTTAAGTGGCACTTCGAGAAGTGCTGTTGCGAGTAGAACATTCTCTTCTTTTTTACTTATATGGTTGGTTGTAGTATTCCTATGTGGTGGGAATTGATCGTTTGTTTTTCTTCGATAAGGGTTGTTTTGGGGGTTTCTTTGTGGATTGTTTGAAACTCCTGAGGGAACTCTGCTTTGGTACTCTGTTGACCGTTGTTGATTTTGTTAATATCTATCAACGTGTAGAAGGGTGTGATGCTGACGGCTGCATAATTGCACCTTGTTTGGCTGAAACATTCTTGTTGACATCATGGCTTAGGCAATTATAACAGATATTCTTCCCTTGGACATGCGTGTGTTTCTTTCTTACGCTTACAGTGCCTTTAACTTTTGGCAGTGGAAGGTCATGTGTTGTTCATCGTTGCAGAATAGACAGCTTGAGTTACTGGGTCTCTTTCTATGCTTGACACGACGGTTTCTAATGACTAGAATCTTCTTTCCAAAAAATGCATAAAATCTTTGAAATCTGGGATGTCGTGAGGCTTCAGGAGACTTTATTCGTAAATGAGATTGGTTTCAGGATCCCATTTTCTGAAGATAATTCGGATTATCATAGGACCCCAAGTGTCGGTCTCTACTTCTTGATTCTTTAAGGCCCGTAGGTATTCACAGTCTTCCTTTGTGGTAAATTTAATATTTTATCTACTTAGTAGTTTAAACATCAGTAGCATTTTATTTTCATACCGCTTTTGCAATAAATCCCATGCTGAATTGGCTTCGATTCATTCAAGGTGTTGAATTAACTTGCTTGCTTCTCCACGTGTGTGAGTCTTCAGGTAGTGCATTTTTTCGGCCTTCTTCAACATTTGGTTCTCGTGAATTACTTTTTTGAAAATATCCAAAAAAGTAGACCAATTTTCATATCCTCCAGAAAAGATTGGAATAGTGACTTTTGAGACTCCTAAATTTT
>JAUTXW010002475.1:442500-447590 GCA_030620095.1 Kuschelorhynchus macadamiae
ACAATGTATTCTTAGGAGTGTTCCAAAATGCTGGAAAAATACTAATAGGGTATTTACAATCGTTGACGCTTTTTTGTCGTCTATTGGGTAGGCTTGCGTGAACTTCGTAAGTTCGTCTCGAACTGTGAGTGCGTAATATCTGGTTGGATATTCGAAGATATCAATGTATATCAATGTTTACTCTTTCAAACGGGGTTTTTGGGGTCTCCGTTATGACGAGTGGTGTACTTAAATTTTTCCGACATATTTTCACCTTCTGGCATATTTCGCAGGCTTTAATTAATTTTTCAACATCTTTTGTTAAGTTCGGCCAATTATATTTTTCTCTTATGCGCCTGACTGTCTCGTTTATTCCCCGATGCAAATTAGTTTTGCCTGAATGGTAGTGTTCTAGAATTTGGGGAATTTCGTCAGCGTCTGGGGATCTTACAACATTTTGACAGATTTTAAGTTTTATCTCTTTATCGGCAAAGATAAATGAGAACATTTCGAGAATGGGCAGTGCTAAATTATTTTCTACATAAAATGTTTTAGAGGGATCGAATTCATTTTGTGCCTTAAATAGGACATAGAACAGGTGTTGGGCTACAATTTCCGGGTCGAATGGTATTGGGATAATAAAGTATTTTCTATCTTTTACAGTTTTGCTAGAGGAAATGTTAACGCTCATGTTTTCAAAATGAACGTTTTTTTCGAAGATATCCTCGATTATTTTGTAATGCATTTCCTCTAGTTTGTTTTGCCAGAAAAAGGTAATAATTAATTTATGCGATTTATCTAAAAGCTGCGAATTTGAGAATTCGACTTTGGAATAGTCAATTATTGATCTCGTTTGGTAGAGATCTACAAATTTGTTATATTCTTGTGTGATGTGTTCGTCGTCTATTTCGACGGCATTTGGGTCTGGTTGGCTTTGGTCGTCATTTTCGCTATCATTTTCGTTAGCGGCAAAAATGGCACATTTTGATTGGAAATTTGCGCATTTTTGGAAGTAATTAATCTTTATTCGGGATAGGGCGTCTGCATTTTTGTTTATCTTTCCGGGCTTATGTTCGATTTTATAGTTGTACTCTTCTAATTTTAGACGCCAGCGAGCAAGACTACTACCAGGGTCCTTAATCGAAAAGAGCCAGGTTAATGGCCGGTGGTCCGTAATAAGTGTAAACTTTCGTCCAAAAAGATAAGGGCGGAAATGTTTTACAGCCCATACAATTGCCAGTAGCTCCCTTTCGATGGTGGAGTATTTAGTTTCTGCGCTACAAAGTGTTCTAGATGTGAAAGCTATTGGTAGATCTTTTCCGACTGGCCCTTGTGACAGCACAGCGCCTATTGCGAATGCGCTTGCGTCTGTAGTCAGTAGGAAGGTTTCCTCAAAATTAGGGTAGATGAGAATGGGGTCTGTAATTAGGGCTTTCTTTAGTTCTTCGAATGAATTTGCATTCAGAATCAAAGAGGAATGGGACGTCCTTTTTTAGGAATTGGGTTAAAGGCTTGGACACTTTTGCGAAGTTCGGGATGAATCTGCGGTAATATCCCGCTAATCCCAGGAAAGACTTAATGTCCTTTGCATTTTTTAGTTCTGGGAAGTTTTTAATGCATTCTACTTTTGAGGGATTGGGTTTTACACCATCTTTCGTGACAAGATGTCCCAGATAAGCAACTTCCTTTCTCAAGAACTCACACTTATCGGGTTGAATTTTAAGATTTGCATTTCGGAGACGTTTAAAAACTTCCTTTAGTCGGTCTATATGTTCATGTATGGTGGGCGAGTAGACGATTATATCGTCCATGTATACAAGGCAACGCTCGTTTTGGATGCCCAAAAGAATGTTGTCCATGACACGCTGGAACGTGGACGGGGCATTCTTTAGACCGAATGGCATTCGGACGAATTCATAGTGTCCGTTATCGACTGAAAATGCTGTTTTAGGTATGTCATCGGGAGTGATCTCAATTTGATGAAAGCCGGACGCGAGATCAAGCGTCGAGAAATATTGACATTTACCAAGTTGGTCCAATAAATCTGAAATATTTGGCAAAGGGTATTTATCGTCAATACTAAGATCATTCAGCTTTCTGTAGTCTACAACTACACGCCACTTTTGTTTCCCGGATGTATCGAGTTTTTTGGGTACCACCCACACCGGTGAAGACCACGGTGAGATAGAGAGCCGGATAATTCCTTGTTCTAACATTTTTCCTATTTGTGTTTTCACCTCCTCTTTGTGTATCTGAGGATACCTATAAGATTTCGTGAATACAGGCTTTGCGTTGTTAGTCTCTGTTACATGTTTGATTTCATTGGTGAACGTTAGCTTATCACCCTCAATATAAAATATGTCAGAGTTAAGATGTTCCGTTCTTAGCTCATTTCGGATTATTTGTACTCTATCAATTTGGTCGGACGCATAATCATCTTGAGTATTTAAGTTTAGTATGACGTCGCTTGACGTGAATGGCTCTATAGAAAGATCGGAAAAATCTATGGATTTCGGGATGGCGTTTGCGTTTAAAATAGAAGTCATAAATTCGCCGTTTTCCGAACCTTTTCTTTTTCCTGAGCCGTTAACAGGGCGTCAGTATTTTTTAGATTACAGGTTAATTTGAATATTTTCTCTGTGCGGGCATCGATAGAAATTTTATTGTGTATCTCATTTTTATTGACATTATTTGGGGTTGTAATAGCACCGACTTTGTGCAATGGAATCGTTTTAAAATTGGTTATTAATTTTTTTGATTTAAGATCGATTATGCAACCATAATGCTCAAGAAAATCAAGTCCTAAGATGCCATCAAAATCGATATCTAGATTATAAATATACACTTTATGTGGGTTACCTATCTCAAAAGGGACAAGGGTGGATTCAAATATAGACAATTTTTGATTTGTTATGCCCTGAATAGTAACGTTTTCTGCTGTCCTATGGGGAAATCTCTTGACGGTGTTTTCTTTAAAAATAGATATCCCTGCTCCGGTGTCGAATAAAAGTTTGAAGGTATTTGAAGCATCGTTAATATAGTACAGGTTCTTGGGATTAACAGTAAGAAATGGGTTCAAAGGAACGCTTGTTCCGGAAAGTTCACATTGGAGTCGAAATCGTCTAAATTCATTGTCTGAATCTGACTCTGTAGTTCCAACATCGGGTCGATCGATTTGGTAATGCTGTCCGGAGGGTGGTTCTTGTGAAGGGGAGACGGAAAATTTTGAAATTCTGAGCTGTCATATTCTTCAGAATGACTTGTAAAAGTTTGGTCGTTTTGAATACAGTATTCTTGGTTTTCGAAGTTACTATCATCTTGAGAATACTCGTAATATTGGGGTTCTTCGTAATATGGGTTATCATAATTTCGTGGTGAGCTCTCTGTTGGTTTGGGTAAAAATTTGAGTTTCTCTGCATGATAGGAGGACGGGATGCAGCTTGGTTTTGTTGGGCAGCTGCAGGAGGCCTATATTGAGATGAAAATGTGTTGGGTCTGTTTTGCTGAGAAAAATGAGGTTGGCTGGAAGAAGGAAACTGTCTTTGGTAGTTTACGTTACCACTATTTTGGGAATAACCAGGTTGGGACATTGGTTGTGTACGGCATTCTGGAGCTGTGTGTCCGGTGCGTCCACATTTATGACATTTTATAATTTGTGGTAAAGGTTTCCTAATCGGTTGAGGAGGTTTCGGAGAATTTGGTTTGTTTTTTTTTGGTTTTCAAAATAGGAGAGCTGTAATTCTCTTCTAATGCGGGAGTGGGCCTCTAAAAGGTCTCCCGGGTTTCCTGCACGAATGATTTGGCCTAGACGAGGTTCTAGTCCAGTTAAAAGCGTATTTAAACTCATTATTTCAATTAATCTGCTTTGTGCAGCTTTTTGATCATTAGTGAGGTTAGAAGCTTTTTGAATACTCGAAAGCATTTTTGCATTTAAAACTTGTAACCGATTATAAAATGTAAGGGCGGACTCGCCGGGAACTTGACGGAGTCTTTGAAGATCCTGTATAAGAGACGATAAGTCCCTTGAGTCGCCAAAATGGAGATTTAAAAGTTGTTTAATTTCGGTATATGTTCCTGGATTTCTTGAATTTACTAATTGTGCGGCTCTTCCTTTAAGTTTATTTTTTATGTGAATCGTTAACAAGAGTCTTTGATCCGCTGTTGCCATTTTATAGGCACAATCGCACGCGTTTAAAAAGGTACCTAAGGAGATTTGATCGCCTTCAAATTCAGGCACTATAGAAAATATTTCGGATAGCCTGTAAGGCTCGATTTCTACTTCAGCACTTTGTGTTGTTTGCTGTGCAGCTGGCTGAGTTGGTTGGATTTGTTGAGAACGTGTTTCGGGCATTTTGTTAATTGCTTTAAATTTTTATAAAAATACAAATTAAAATTCTTTTTGAAAATAAAAACACAAAATATTAGGCTATTTATCAAATTACAAAATTGGTAAATAAAGGTTTAGCTTTTCTTCAAATTCAGGGTAGAATATACGAAAATTAAAATCAGGGTAGAAAAATGACGTATAGACAATCGAACAGTAAAATAAAATAAAATACAACACTTAAAACGGGATAATTCAATGTCACTTACGTAAACAGGAGCATTGGTCGTCTTGTTCTCTTAGGACTGCCAGGGGTTTCACCAGGTGTTCCTTCCGCAGCTATCTTTGAGTGAGGACGCCTTGATATGGTTCTTTTCTTCGTTAAGGGATTTGCGATCCGCCGTCAACAGTTAGGTCTTCCTTGTTCTGCCGACGTTAGACGAATCCTACCGGCTGCGCCAATTTGTTACACTTTTATTTCAAAAATTCACTTTTTAAAAATATTATTTATTCACTTAAAAATACTTTGTATATTTGTAAAACTTAAACCGTATAATTTGAAACTTAAACTGACATAATAACAGTATCTGATATGAACTAACTAATATTTACAATTGGTGCTTAATTTATATGTTTTGAAATGATGAGGCAGCACCTTCAAGCTGTGAGAACTGCAACTCCAAAATACTGCTTGCAATGCATTCCTTGAAATGTTGAAATCGCCATATCCGTTCCCATGCGACTGAAGGTCAATGAATACACGTGGCTATAACGGATATAACATATA
>JAUTXW010002476.1:0-112500 GCA_030620095.1 Kuschelorhynchus macadamiae
ATTTTTGTTTTCAAAAGAAGCAGTGGCGTATCTTTTTTTTCTTAAAAAATATTAATTTCAAACCCCGTAGGGACGCCACTGGAAGAAATAAAAAAAAACCTTTTGCATCAAACACTGTCCTTTAATGGGTAAAAGATGCACACCAAATTTGATAAACATACCTAGAGTGTTATAAAAGCTATAATAGAAAAACAAGTTTTTTCTTAGAACTTTAACACCCTGTATCTTGAAAACTATTCGTTTTCAGAACTATGTTTATATAAACTTTTTGTCTTAGAATAATGCGAGGAATCGTCCCTTGAAGTTTGGCAGCGTACTTTTTTAACACCCTGTATATATATATATATATATATATATATATATATATAAATATATAAATATATATATATATATATATATATATATATATATATATATATAAATATATATATACTGGGTGGTGCAACCAAGATGGGGTGGACGATTGTGGGCAAACGGAGAGAAATTTGAAAAAAAAAAAAGTTGGGATATGATTGATAGTCAAGAACGCTGTGTTTTAAAATTATACCCATTATACAGGGTGGTCTGAAAAGTTCGTGGTGAACCAAACTTGTGTTTTTTTAAATGGGATACCCGGTATATTATTATTTTAGTTGATTCTCCTATTCGTTGCGATCATTTTGATATAAGGTTAGTTGGGTCTAAAATTTATACCAAGGGAATGGGACGAGGTTAAAGTGAAAAAAAGGGTTATACTCCGGCCATTTTTTGAAAACAATTGAAGCAGGTATGGAAAAACCAAATATTCTATAAAATGTACTGTATCTAGGACTACAATAATCGCTTGTAAGTCGTTCAAAATTATTCACTGTTATACAGGGTGGTCAAGTTTTGCAAATTTACCTTGGATTGAATTTTTTTAAATGGAACACCCTGTATATTTTACTTTCATGTTAAAGATAACATTACTAGCTTTCAGAAAATACCATATTTGATACCTTTCTGACCAATAGTTTTTCAGTAAATTAGCTGTGAAATCAAAATTTCTTCATTTTAACACGAATTACTCTGAATTCACGTTGTTAAAATTGACAATTTAATATTAGGAGGCCATGATATCATCATAAATTGAATAAAAGATTGACAGTCCTGTCAAAATAGCAAAGTGTCAGAATATTGTCATCAGTAAATAAATAAATATTGTTCTTTGATGATGCGATGCCGAAATAAAAACAAGATAGAAGCTTTTGCAAGTTTATCATAGAGATTTCAAGAAACAGGAAATGTTGCTCTCAAAAAAACGTAAAGTAATTAATAAACCAGTTACCAATGAAGATAATGCTTTGGCAGTATTAATAACAGATCTTTTTTTACAAAAAAATTAAATTTAATATAAATCAACAAAAACAATGTAATTAAAACTTATAAAAGATGTTCAACTAAACCACCGTTTTGCTGAAGGCACATTTCGAGTCTATCCATAAATGAAAGTTTCACTTTTCTCAAAGTCAGGTCTAGAATGTTGCGAAAACTGCTTATTATTCTCAACTTCATATCTTCCACTGTGGTTGGAACCTTTTTATAAACTTCTTCTTTAACATGTCCCCATAAAAAGAAATCTAGTGGCGTTAAATCGGGTGACCTCGCAGGCCACTTAACTGGTCCACCTCGCCCAATCCAATGATCTCCTTTCCAATTATTGAGAAAATGTCTTACATGCCTATGGTAATGCGGGGGTGCTCCATCATGTTGGAACCATAAGGAATTTCTTAACATTAAAGGTAAGTCTTCGAGCAATACGGGCAACTCATTTCTCAAAAAATTTAAATAGACTTCTCCCGTTAAATGCTCTTCAAAGAAATATGGTCCTATAACATGAGAGCCAATTATACCTCCCCAAACATTAATTGACCATTTATTTCGATGGTCCACCTGACGAATCGAATGTGGATTTTCGGTTGAATAATAGTGCATATTATGTTTGTTAACCAAGCCGTTGCTTTTAAAAGTTGCTTCTTCTGAAAACAGCACCCTATCTACAAAACCTGGATTATCCCAAATTGTATTTAAAAACCAAATTGAAAACTCTTGTCGTTAGACGTAATCGCGATCATACAGTTCTTGGTGTAATTCAATGTGGTAGGCATGATATTTATGTTGTTTCAGAATCCGTTTAATACTAATGCGTTCAATATCAGTAGCTCTCTCAATTTCCCTGGTACTTTACTTTACTTACTGGTACTGGTTTTCTTGCACTGTTAATAACACTGTTAAAGCATATTATCTTCATTGGTAACTGGTTTATTAATTACTTTACGTTTCCTAAAAGCAACATTGCCTGTTTCTTGAAACCTCTCTAATAAACTTGCAAAAGCTTCAGGTCTTGGTTTTTTTTCAGCATCGGGATATCGTACCGCATAAACCCTGCTTGCTAGTAAAGGGTTTTTTTGACACTCGCCCAACATAAAAGTCATGTTTATCAACTCTGGAGTACTCAAACTCATTGTTACTTAACAATTTCTCGGCTTATCGTCAAAAAACAATGGTAATTGATGCCAATTCTCTGACACTTTGCGGTTTTGACAAGAATGTCAATCTTTCTTTTCATTTATGATTATATCATGGCCTCCTTATATAATAGGTAGTCAATTTAAGCAACGCAAATAATACCGTTTCTGTTAGAATGAGTAAATTTTGGTTTCACGGTTAATTTACTAAAAAACTGTTGGTTAGAAAGATGTCAAATAGGGTATTTTCTGAAAGCTGGCGATGTTATCTTTAATATGACAGTAAAATATATGGGGTGTTCCATTTAAAAAAATTCAATCCAAGGTAAATTTGCAAAACTTGACCACCCTGTATAACAGTGAATAATTTTGAACGACTTACAAGCGATTATTGTAATCCTAGATACAATACATTTTGTAGAATATTTGGTTTTTCCATACCTGCTTCAATTGTTTTCAAAAAATGGCCGGAGTATAACCCTTTTTTCCACTTTAACCTCGTCCCATTCCCTTGGTATAAATTTTAGACCCAACAAACCTCATATCGTAATCGCGATCATACAGTTCTTGGTGTAATTCAATGTGGTAGGCATGATATTTATGTTGTTTCAGAATCCGTTTAATACTAATGCGTTCAATATCAGTAGCTCTCTCAATTTCCCTGGTACTTTACTTTACTTACTGGTACTGGTTTTCTTGCACTGTTAATAACACTGTTAAAGCATATTATCTTCATTGGTAACTGGTTTATTAATTACTTTACGTTTCCTAAAAGCAACATTGCCTGTTTCTTGAAACCTCTCTAATAAACTTGCAAAAGCTTCAGGTCTTGGTTTTTTTTCAGCATCGGGATATCGTACCGCATAAACCCTGCTTGCTAGTAAAGGGTTTTTTTGACACTCGCCCAACATAAAAGTCATATTTATCAACTCTGGAGTACTCAAACTCATTGTTACTTAACAATTTCTCGGCTTATCGTCAAAAAACAATGGTAATTGATGCCAATTCTCTGACACTTTGCGGTTTTGACAAGAATGTCAATCTTTCTTTTCATTTATGATTATATCATGGCCTCCTTATATAATAGGTAGTCAATTTAAGCAACGCAAATAATACCGTTTCTGTTAGAATGAGTAAATTTTGGTTTCACGGTTAATTTACTAAAAAACTGTTGGTTAGAAAGATGTCAAATAGGGTATTTTCTGAAAGCTGGCGATGTTATCTTTAATATGACAGTAAAATATATGGGGTGTTCCATTTAAAAAAATTCAATCCAAGGTAAATTTGCAAAACTTGACCACCCTGTATAACAGTGAATAATTTTGAACGACTTACAAGCGATTATTGTAATCCTAGATACAATACATTTTGTAGAATATTTGGTTTTTCCATACCTGCTTCAATTGTTTTCAAAAAATGGCCGGAGTATAACCCTTTTTTCCACTTTAACCTCGTCCCATTCCCTTGGTATAAATTTTAGACCCAACAAACCTCATATCGTAATCGCGATCATACAGTTCTTGGTGTAATTCAATGTGGTAGGCATGATATTTATGTTGTTTCAGAATCCGTTTAATACTAATGCGTTCAATATCAGTAGCTCTCTCAATTTCCCTGGTACTTTACTTTACTTACTGGTACTGGTTTTCTTGCACTGTTAATAACACTGTTAAAGCATATTATCTTCATTGGTAACTGGTTTATTAATTACTTTACGTTTCCTAAAAGCAACATTGCCTGTTTCTTGAAACCTCTCTAATAAACTTGCAAAAGCTTCAGGTCTTGGTTTTTTTTCAGCATCGGGATATCGTACCGCATAAACCCTGCTTGCTAGTAAAGGGTTTTTTTGACACTCGCCCAACATAAAAGTCATGTTTATCAACTCTGGAGTACTCAAACTCATTGTTACTTAACAATTTCTCGGCTTATCGTCAAAAAACAATGGTAATTGATGCCAATTCTCTGACACTTTGCGGTTTTGACAAGAATGTCAATCTTTCTTTTCATTTATGATTATATCATGGCCTCCTTATATAATAGGTAGTCAATTTAAGCAACGCAAATAATACCGTTTCTGTTAGAATGAGTAAATTTTGGTTTCACGGTTAATTTACTAAAAAACTGTTGGTTAGAAAGATGTCAAATAGGGTATTTTCTGAAAGCTGGCGATGTTATCTTTAATATGACAGTAAAATATATGGGGTGTTCCATTTAAAAAAATTCAATCCAAGGTAAATTTGCAAAACTTGACCACCCTGTATAACAGTGAATAATTTTGAACGACTTACAAGCGATTATTGTAATCCTAGATACAATACATTTTGTAGAATATTTGGTTTTTCCATACCTGCTTCAATTGTTTTCAAAAAATGGCCGGAGTATAACCCTTTTTTCCACTTTAACCTCGTCCCATTCCCTTGGTATAAATTTTAGACCCAACAAACCTCATATCAAAATGATCGTAACGAATAGGAGAATCAGCTAAAATAATAATATACCGGGTGTCCCATTTAAAAAAACACAAGTTTGGTTCACCACGAACTTTTCAGACCACCCTGTATAATGGGTATAATTTTAAAACACAGCGTTCTTGACTATCAATCATATCCCAAAAATGTTTTTTCAAATTCCTCTCCGTTTGCCCACAATCGTCCACCCCATCTTGGTTGCACCACCCCGTATATATATATATATATATATATATATATATATATATATATATATATATATATATATATATATATATATATATATATATATATATATATATATATATATATATATATATATATATATATATATATATATATATATATATATATATATATATATATATATATATATATATATATATATATATATATATATATATGCTGTAATAGTCAAGCCGCGATTACGGCTCATGTCGTCAGAGCGAACAGGATCAATTTGCTGCTAAACACTTGAATGCAGGAGAGTCTTAGAGAGGCTGCGTGAGTCCAATAGGGTTAGCCTCATTTGGGTGCCTGGTCATCAGAGCATTGGGAGGTAATGAGGAAGCGGATCTGCTGACTGGGAAAGGTAGCAACACTGCTTTCAATCTGCCGGAACCTGCTCTTGGAATTGCTCCTTCAGCTGTCAAGGCTAAGATTTGGAATCATACTGTCGAAAAATTTCGTACTGAATGGCACAAGCTAGCAGGACTCAGACAGTCTAAGGTCTTCATATCAGGTCCTTTTAGCCGTTCTGAGTCTAATAGCATTTTAAAACTAAACAGAGGCCAACTTAGAACTATTACCGGGTTCCACTAGCTGGTGAAATATTACGTGGATCAGATTGTACTCGACAACGATGCATACCGCAGGTTTTGTGCTGAGGTAGATGAAACTACCGAGAATCTGGTCTGTCGATGTGACGCTTAAGGCAACGCCAGACTGCTTTGCTTGGGTGACACCTAAGTGGAATCCGAGCTTGTGGGACGTGCTCGACCTGAGAGGGTCCTTTCCCTTCTAAAAAGGAGTGGGCTCTTGGCCTGACACGTCTACTTGGGGGATAGCACAATGGGCCCTATTGAGCCTAAGTGCTTCCCTTGTCGGGCTCCCTATCTATGTCTAATGTCTAATCATTTTATAGTATGCTACATAATAGATCTCGTTGACAATCAGCCAAATTATCAAATTTTTCACACAGCGCAACAGAAGCTTGGGAAACTTGGTAACAAGTGACGTCATTCCAATAGAAAATCTTTTCGGAGGGGGCTTGGTCTGTTGGATTTGATGACAATTTAATAATTAATTTAAATATTTTCCAGGTTAAAATGTAATGTAATGTATGTAAATAGATTTGATATTTGGTATTGTTTAGTGTGATTGTATTATATGATATCAATTTATTGTAAATATACGATGTATACAAGAGGCTTATTCGGGGTTACCCACGCTTTTTTACAGAACTCCGAGTGTGTCGGCCGATGTTTGTGTGTGTAACAGTGTGTAGTGAATGAATTTTCTGGCTCTCCAATGTCGCACATTCCGTCGTTTCTGGT
Organism: Kuschelorhynchus macadamiae; assembly: GCA_030620095.1. Taxonomy (NCBI): domain Eukaryota; kingdom Metazoa; phylum Arthropoda; class Insecta; order Coleoptera; family Curculionidae; genus Kuschelorhynchus; species Kuschelorhynchus macadamiae. The sequence goes on from JAUTXW010002476.1 coordinate 6,511, forward strand.
ATGCCGTTTGATTGAATAAACGTGTTGTGTAGTGATGTATCCTTCTCTCCGTCGTTCTGATTTTCCAGTATCGTACATTCCGTAGTTTCTGATTTGTCGTCTGAACTCAAGAGAGAAGGTTGAGTGTGAGTGTTAAGTGTGTGTTGAGAACTTTAAAAAGTGTCCGGACCGACATTCGGTGCAAAAGTTTTTGTTGAATTTTTTTTAATTTTTCTAGGTTTTATAAGAATTTTTTTAAAATATTTTATTATTTAAACTTGTATTGTTCTTCATTTGTTTGTTTCTTCTTCATTTGTTGTTTTGATTTTACTTCATTTAAAACCCTAGAATTATTTTCATTTAAGTTTGGAGAAATAGATTTTTTTTCGGAGAAATGTTGGATTTTAAATTTGGAAAAGATTTAGTGTGTCTGAAGACGGCCCGAAATTAGTTTTCCAAAGGTTCCTCACATTATTTATACATATTTTTCTGTACCACTTTTGGTACCGGAGATGTGGTACCGCAAAGTCGACCAAAAAAGTGAAGTTCGATATAACACGGTTCAGATCGCAATTTTTGATTTTTTTGTCGAAACTTTCTGCAACAGTGGCTCTTCGGGTCCTACAGAACCCTATTGTTTTTGATTGAGTTTCGAACCCGTTTCGTGATTTTATGATTTTTTTTCGTTCGAAAAAAAGGGTGTTTTGGGGTGCTTATAGCTCGAACTGTGTGCGTTCTAGTGAAATTTTTCATTGGAAATATAGAGGAGAATAAAAACCTGAATGCTTCTCTGTCGGAAAAATGACCGAAAAATAGAAATTTTTAAGAAAAACTGAAATTTTTCGAAAAAAATTTTTTTTATACATTTTATAAATAGAAAAAAGCAGGCGTCTGGTGAGAAAACTGATTACGGCATTGGAAAGTGCTCAAAAAATACACAAAATGGAATATCTGTGAAGGATTCTGAGTATGTACAGGGGGTGCAATTACTAGATAAAATTTGTAATATTTCCCAAAAATGGGTACATTTTTCCACATTACCCTGTATTAAAAGAAAACTAATACACCTAGGGTGTGAGCTATCTTTTTACGAAACTAAATACTCGTAGGTAAATTGTGACCAAATTTCAAAATTTTAGCGTACACAGTTTTTCAAAGTTGAAACTTTAAAGTCCAAATTTAACCTCACTGTGGGGCTCACTGTAAACAATAATCGGAATTATTTACTGATAGAATGATAAAGCGTTTATTTGGTTACAAAAACCTCTATAATATTTTCTTCTAGCTATTGGGGAAATAGGTGAATATTCGATTTAAAGGAAAATGTGCATGATTTTGGGCACAATTTCTAGGTTTGGGATGATCAAAAATTTCAAAACATCCATTCATCCTGGTCTTTCGTGGCAGTCAAAAGTGTAATTGAATAAATATTTAAGTAAAAATTATTTAATTTTAGAAACTCAAAAAGGATTTCTTTGGTATTTTTAAAATTGGCAGCATAATATTTAAATGTTTTTAAGTGGTTAGTTACAATTTGAAGAATAATACTTCCCCCTTTTTCTCTAAGAAAATTAGCTGTCATTCTCGACTGCATGCATTACATCGATATTCGTTTAAAAAACGTGATAGTCGATTATCGTTTTAGGATCAGTTAGAGCAGAAAAATACTTGCATCTAATTGGATACGGATAGATGCATTTTCTTAGTATATAGTCCGGTATATATTTGTGAGGTTTTTTAGGATACGGGCATAGAGTTTATATTTTTTTTTACGCTGGTTTATGTTTAACATAGTAAATGTAATGAAGTTCAGTATTATACTGTTCAGAAAAGCAATAAAGTTTATATTATTTTAAACAGGGTCAGTAGGTAGGACATTTTTTTAGAAATTGTGGTCTTTTCTTAGTGAAACTTTTCGGTACAAGACATTAATTAAAGTATTTTGTTTTCGCAGCTGCGATTTTTTCAATTTCCTTTTCTTTACTGACATTTTTTTAAGATTTAAACATTGGCATTTATAAGTCATGGGTAATAGGTAGGGTTTGATTGATTGAATCTTTGTCCCCGTCATAAGTTTTTCAGTACAGAAGTATAGCATATATTGTTATATAGGAGCAGTAGGACATTTTCTTTCTTTAGAAATTCAAGTTTAAAGCTGAAATTTTTTTCCTAGTGAATTATTTCGGTATGGAATATGGATTTGGATAACAAATTTAGTTTTTGCAGTCATCAATTTTTAAATTTTCTTTTAAACTTTTAAAGGATTTAATTGAAGTTTTCGATAATAGATAGGAAATTTCTTGACCCTTTAACGGGTATAATTTATTACAAAAAATATTTTAATAGCTATTAAAAAATGAGATTACCTAGTGACTCCTTAAAATTTGTATATACGGTTTTCACAGATTTAAGTAACTATTAGTGGTGTTTTAAAAAAATCGATATTCTCATTGTGGCTTTTGAACTGCTTAAAATTTTTAAATATCGTTTTCAGAGATCCATGTAACTTTTAGTGGTGTAATTTTTAAAAATATTTTGACAGTTCTTCGAAAAGTCCACCAAATTGCCTTGTACAGCAGGATTTTCGTTCAATTTTCTCGACTGTCTTCATTGGTAAATCTATTAAACCGATTTATTTGTGATCGGCAAGAAGGAACCCATTCCATGGACTTATAATATACAGTATTACATTTAAGAAACCAAAGTTCATTGATATCAGAAAAGCTAAACACTATGTATATTTGCATACAACACTAGACAAAAATTCGCACAATTCGAAAAATTTTGAGAACTTTTTTTGATATCTACAGACATATGAATGTTAATGGCGTATGCATTTGTAACTAAAAAGCCTGTAGGTTAAGGTTATGTGATTATAGTATATCTAATTTGTATTTTTTACACTCAAACAAAACAAAACTCAGTTTTAGTGTTATTGTTCGTTACCATACTTTAGACTTTATTTGAAGTTTTATTTGATGTTTTGACAAACTTATGCAAAACGTATGTTTTTTACTGTAAGGTCTGAATCTGATGTACCAAATTAGCGGACGTTTGTTAATCAAAACATAGCTGTATAGATTATGTTAATAGTAAAATTTATTATAATATATATATTATAATAAATTTGAATAGCAGCTTAAATGATAAAGTATCTAAAGTTTTCTCAAATAATATCCCACACATAAAAATCTCTCATAAAATTAAATCCAATCTAGGCACACTTTTAGTAAATACAAAGGATAAAATAGACTCTTTATCAAAAAGTGGAGTTTACAAACTTCCATGTGGTTCTTGTGACAAAACTTACATAGGCAGAACTTGTAGACCCTTACACATAAGAATTAATGAACATCTTAAAAGAACTACCTCAGCCTTTGGAGAGCACCTGAGATCTTCCAATCATAGTTTTAGCCCAAGGTCAAATTCTAAACTACTTCATAACATAACGTCTAAAAACTTCAACAGGTTGGACTTTATAGAGGATATCGAAATTTCCAACGAACTAAAGAATAATGACTCATGTCTTAATACACAAGTCTCCCTCAATAGATCTTTCATCCCTCTACACTGCAGACTTTTGGACTAATTCCACCACTCTATGATGAACCCAGACTTGAAGTCATTTACCCTGTCTGATTGATCCATTCTTCTTCCTCTCTTTATTAATATTCATTTAAGGACACTTATATAACTTTCCGATCCAAATCTCCTTACTCACTTATACCAGTTTCAAAATTCATAATTTTGAAAATAAATAAATTAAATTTCAATTCAAGATACAAATTCTCTTTTCCCGTCACTTTGTTTACATAACACACATTTATCTAAAAACATCTTTAGTTGTGAATAAGATTGAAATATGTATATATGTTTTAATTTGTTCACCAATTTGTACAGAACCTCCATAAAACATTGATTGTTCTAATTCCTGTTTGACATTTCTCCTCTTTATTTAAACAATTTTAATGGAATAATAATACTTTTATTAAATCAAAATTAAATTTAAAAATTGTTTAAGTCATAATTCTATAAACAAGTTGGTTTCAACTCCGCTCAAGCCAACCCTGCTTCATCAATATGGCCAACTTAAAATACTTGAGAAAAATTTTCCCCTAATAGTTCCTTACTAGATTTGAGTAATATAAAATATTTCCACGGCCTTCCACATTCAATTTGATCAATTTTCTAAATATTTTGGTTAAAATTTGCTTCTTCATTGACACTTCTTTTCCCACAGGTTTAAATTTTAAATATATTGATAGGTTGTCAATCTCACAGGGCTAATTTTCCTTGTAGATTTAACCTTCAAACTCTGTTATTTGAGACCACCACGTTTCAGCCTTAACTAGAACGAAATGATAATTTAGGTCGCTAAAAGGGGGTGATCCCTTGTTTTATAAAAGTTTTAAATGTGATTTGTTATATATTTGACATGTAACTTACAATTTAAATGTTTACTTTTTTGTAACTGTTTGTGGTACTATATGGATTTACTTCCTGTGCACACTTGACTAAGTAAGTAGATCACTTATTGAATTATTATTACAGATTGCTTCTTAATACAAATTATCTTCATAATTACTCTCTTTTACATAGTTTCTTTGTCCTTATTCAATTTCACTTCTACATTAGTAACTCTCTTCATAAAATACTTATCGAAAACTAAAGAAAGTGATTTCCTTCCTTTCAGGTGGCACTGAAGATGGCGAAAGCCGAAAGCGCTTTGCTACGTTTTTAATAAATTGATTTGCACGAAATACAAAGAAAAGATTTTCACAATTCATTTACCTCTACGTGCACACAGCCCTTCCCCTTTAATATATATAGATTAAGCAACCTTGATTTCCATCTCTGCCATATCCGGCTATTAAATTTAGATTCGTAAAAGGAAAATTATACTAATTAGGTACGTTAATTATAATTATATATTATATTATAATAACATTTTTGACTTTTTGAATACAGGCAATAACCCCTTTAAAACATTGATCGAAAATCAGAAAAACTGAAATATCTCGAAAACTATAAATATTTTCTCATAAATATAAATTAGGAAAATATGAGCCTTAGGAAGATGCACAATTTGTTCATATGCGGGATTTTTCCATAGTCTTACAATTTGCAAAGTTTTTCATTAAATTTTAAATGTCAGTTTTATCGAAAGCTATAAGTTGTACGCAAATTTTTAGAAAAAGAAATTTTATTTTCAATTCTATAAATATTTTTTTTTATTTCTATACAATTTTATCAAAAATGAATAGTAATAAAGATATTATTCAAATAGTTGTTTTTGTGACATTTTTAACTCAAAAACCTACCGTATACTTCAATTTTAAATTCCCAAATAAACAGCTACTATTATTATTATTACTATTAAACAATAACGTTTTAACCATTATCATTTTATTTTAATCTAAGTTGTCAAAATGTTTTCGTTCGCAACAATTTATGTAGCAGTAGAACCAGCGACCGTTTATTATACAAAACATAGCCGTCATGGATATGTTAATAGAAAAACACGTTCTGCGCCACACATATAGCAACGTTGCACAGTGCAATCACCCAAACTCCACAATTTTAGTACCGGATGTTCATGCGGATTATCATGTGACGGATTATCATGCGACTTTTTTTACTTACGATCTGACAGTTGACTTCAACTCTTTTTACGTATGACATTTTTTTTTTTTTGTTTAGGTTTACGCATGCCTGGGTATTACGTAATGGCTTTGTCAACTAGGACATTTAGGCAGGACTAGTTATATAATTTGTCGGGAGCACTTTATGTGCATCTGGGACTATGCCCATTCCCATCATTTCAAAATATTTCAATTTTTTTTTGTATTTCAGACTCATCGTTTCCAATATCAAAGGGGTTACTCCTAGGACTTCTACGTTATCGAGGTGCTTTCAAAGCGACGCCGGACTTGCGCACTTCCGTGGAACTTTCTGGTCATCGCACGACCTTTGGACTTATTTGATAATCCTATCCATGCGGAGAAATCACAATTCCCACATCTCCTAGAACTCTTCGTCTCACAGCGAATGGCCCGTTATTTAGGACATTCACCCAATGATGTTTCCACGGTCATTGGACTGCCCCTCGAAGTACCGCGAAAAACTACACTTTTTTCCCGCCGTCAGGGAGCCTTACCGGGCACGTGTGTTTAGCTCGGTGATCCGAACGGAAGTCTATTGCATTAACGGATGTTTGTTAACTAAATGAGGACGAAAGTAAGTGTGTACACAAACACAAAACACCCTTTTTGCGACCTAACGCCCATACTCGTTTTTTAGTGATTCTCCCAGAGGACGACTTGTCTCCGCCTCAAGTTGAGCGGATGAATTGCTAGTATTGACATTTCGAGTTTGGGGTGAAGGTTCTGCTTCAAAAGATACCAGTGCTACTCGAGTTTTAAAATTTTGTACGTTTGTTTGTTGTTTTAGGGATTGATCCACTGTTTCTATTATAGTGATTATTACTAAAATTCGATGTATTAAAATTTCGATTGTTTTGTTGGTTACTTCCCGCAGATTGTGTTCCGTTAAGACTCGTGGAAGTCTTTTTGTTATATGCTAGAAATATGTTTTGTGAAAAGGTTCTTTGATTGCTCTGTTGTCCAAACCTATTTTGGTTGCTAGATTGATTAATTCGGAAATATTTTGAAAAAATTGTCCCCTGATTCAGGAACGCAATTTTCGTAAGAATTGTGAAATTAAAAGGGATATTAAGCTTTGTTCACCACCGTCGGGTTCCAACCTGGTAAACAGTGCAAATTTTCTGAAAATGAACTTCTCAGACGGTTCTGAGGAAATTTGTTTTTCGCCATATAATTTTGTTTTCAGATCAGCGATTCTGTCTAAGTTCCTGAACTTGGCTACGATTCGTTCGCAGAACTAACTAAGATTTATTTTAGAGAATGGGAATGCCCATTAGAGAGCGTTTTAATAAGTTCTTTGTTATCGCGGCAATAGTTGCCTAACTGAGTTAAAAATACGGCCTTCATGTTCCAGATCGCTAAAAGTGAGTTTAAATTTATTTGGTTCTGCCTCGGTTGTTTTCAGGGATGCCAAGTTATAAACAATTTCCTTAATTTGTAGGTCATGTATAGACTCCAGGGAGAACCTTTCATGATGGGAGCTGGTGTGCCACTAAGCGATAATCTTTTCTTAATTTGTTGAGTCATCTCGAGTTGCGCTTTTTTCTGGATTACTTCTATGATTCTCTTTTTAGTTCAAACGTTTTCTCGTTGGAAGGTTAATTACCACCTTCTAACTCGAAACTTGGGGAGTGCTTAAGAATTTGGTAGGTCCGTAACGGGCAAGTCGATCCCTGATGCAGGAACTTGGGTGGGGTGTTAAAGTGATCATTTTGTTTTTTGATTTCCTCCTATATGAGTTCGTTAGATAATTTAGTATTTGATAAAATTGCCTCCCTAATATCCACCCTGCATACTCGCCACTTCGTTCTGGATATTCCCCACCAAGGATGCCATGTTGCCATTTACGGTAAGCGTTATTTAAAAACATATTTTCCCTAATTTCGTTTTTTGGAAACACAGATATCTTTAGCTGAACTTCACCACAAATTTTTGATACGCATGCTTTGAAAAGTCATTATTATTTTTGGTCAAAACGTTGTTATTTTGGAGTAGCGTAGTAAATCGAGAGATAAGGTTGTCTATTGATATTAAATGTAATTCGTAATCCAGATCGACCTACAGTCGTCTTGGATGTAAGATGTAACCTTCGTTTTGAGAAGTGAATTCCGAGTTGACTTCGCGGTAGTTGAATCTATCAACTAGAAATTCATCGAAGTTTAGAGGTAGCAATAAAGCTGATTTCATTCAGCAAATTTTTCTTTCTAATATAATCATCTAAAGAGATACCGATTCGAGTGGCAATTTTAACGTGTCATTTTTAAAACAATTAGCAATTCCAAGAAGAAAGTTCATCCTCTTGTCTGATTGGATGTTGATCATTTTTAATCCTGTATAAGCAGTATTACCACTAAATGTCCTCTAGTTGTAGTGAAACGAAATGTCAGGGTTTGCATACGGATCAACATGGATTTCCGGCGAACCTGAAGGGCCTGCCGGGGTCCCTCCATCATTTACCCTGCAACATGAGTGACCGCACCAAAGAAAGTTAAGAGTCATGTGGACTCAAAAGGTGGGAGAAAGTTGCTGGTCGGATTAGAGTCCATATTTCTTCTCTGAGAACAAGCTATAAAGGATAACTTGCCTCAATATGGAAAGTGTAAGTTTTATTTTATTTCAAATCTAGTTTGTTAGAATGTATATAACAGTAGCACCGGGTTAAGGGTTGGCAAAATCTGTAGTCAGTACAACTATAGTAAGAACGTAGGAAACGAGTGGATGCCTAAGCCAACTATTCTAGTTACAAAAGTTGATTTATTTATAGTTAGAAAGAACACTCGTTGTTTGTCAACATGAAAATGTTTATACGGGAATCACTAGTCTTTTTTCATTAAAGTTTATTTTCCCTAGAATGTCTTATTCCAAAAATATCTTGAACTTTTTTGAAAAAATGTTTTCAAACTTCAGTTAGCAGGTTAGGCAACTTACTAACAAACAGTATTTTTGTCTTACTTAAACCGTTAAAGTATTTTTATTATTTAATTATAAGAATAAGTAAGTTCCTTATTCTTAAAATAAATAAATAAATAAATAAATATATATATATATATATATATATATATATATATATATATATATATATATATACTAAAAATCGATAAAAATGCGCTCTCACACATCTTTATCAAAAGTTCTTGGCCGGAAAAACATATATGTATAATAGCAGAAATATATAATTTCTGCAGGTGCAAAACGGCCTACAAGAATTGCTTTCGATTATGTCACAGGGTACCCCCTCCTGCGATCATGATTTCTGGGTCTCTACCCTCATCAGGCAGGCTTGTACCCAGGGAGATCTGAAATAACAGATTGCTCGATATGACAAAATCGAAAACGAGACGTCTATCATACTGAAACAGTACTACAAGTTAAATGTAACATTTAGCACCACCTATCGGGGCTCCGGTGCTTTCCGGCTGCAAACCCGTAGGTAATTTAAAAAGCATGCACTAGCACCATCATGCGGAGAGTAGATACTAAAAATCGATAAAAATGCGCTCTCACACATCTTTATCAAAAGTTCTTGGCCGGAAAAGATATATGTATAATAGCAGAAATATATAATTTCTGCAGGTGCAAAATGGCCTACAAGAAGAATTGCTTTCGATTATATCACAGGGATATACCCTCCTGCGATCATGATTTCTGGGCCTCTACCCTCATCAGGCAGGCTTGTACCCAGGGAGATCTGAAATAACAGATTGCTCGATATGACAAAATCGAAAACTATATATATATATATATATATATATATATATATATAATATACGATATATATACGTCTATCATACTGAAACAGTACTACAAGTTAAATGTAACATTTAGCACCACCTATCGGGGCTCCGGTGATTTCCGGCTGCAAACCCGTAGGTAATTTAAAAAGCATGCACTAGCACCATCATGCTAAATGTTCTTAAAAAATATGGTTATTTCAACATTACAAACATCTAAACAAAAATGTAATTTTTATTTAAACGCATATTTATTAAATTAACTAACGTAGGTTCTAAATGAAAAAATAATCAACAATGGCATACATATGAAAAAAGAATCAACAGCGGCATACAAGAAGAAAAATTTAAGACACATCACTAATTATTAAAATAGTTTTCAATATTTTTATATAAATACAATTTATATTTCATTATTCACTCGTTTTGAGTAAGATATTGTGTTTTACCATATGCCGATGTCGTACTAGTTAGTTAAGCCACGATAGAAAAAACGCGGTAATGACTGCTGCCGAGGATTCCAGTTGCTGCACTGTTGTCGGTGGTCAGTATAATCTAAAACTGGAAATAACAGTAACCTGTTATTTAGTTATTTTAAAATAACAATAGTTGCGACTGTTATCTAACAGTTTTTCCCATCTCTAGTTTGTTGTGTTAATATTCGTACTCGTATTTGCATGTCAAAAAATGATATTTCTGCAGGTATTAATATTTCGATATTGAAATGAAGCTTCCGACGAAAACTGGTATTTCCTCCCAACGTAAACACCAGGTTCATTAGGCTTTATATTTAGTTGAAAAATTTGCTATCTATTGATGCTAATACGCACATAAAGCGATTCATTAAAATTAAAAGTTGTCGATTTTGATTTCCAGTCTTGTTTTTCCAAAATTTGCTTTTCTATCGGGTAGCTATTGACACTAGAAATCTTTTTACTTAATAACTTTTTTCGAATGGATTATTCCTAAGGGAGATTTTTGACTTGGTTGGTTTTTCCTAACGTGTAGCTTCTCGATAGGGATGCCATGACTCTCACGGAAAAAAATGTTTATTTGAACACCATCTATGGATTCCTGAAGGATTCCAAACGCTAGCTAGTGCAGGAAGGGTTTCGGTTTTTCCACCCCTCTGTCTCTCTCTGCCAATTTGTGTTTTTCACTTTTTATGAATATATATAAATCAAAAATATATATATATATCTTGACCGATTTATATTCCTATATATAATTTGTGCCTTGTTGTCTCTTTCTAGAGCAGTAATTAGATAAAGGTTTCTTGAAAATTTTATAATTTTGAAAAATTGATTTCGGCATTTTTATTTTATCTGAAAATATATGTTTATATATATATATAGTTATATAAAGATTAAAAACTTTCATTTGTATTGTTTAAACAATGTTAATTGTCGTTAAAGTATTTTATTATAATTTTTAAATGTCTTGCACACCATAATTAAATATTTAAGCATTAAGAGTATTAAATCGGATTTAAAATATATATATAGAGAATAAATATATATATAATATATTTAAAAAGTTATTAAAAAAAGAGAATAGCTACTTATATATTTATATATATATATATATATATCTTATTAATCGGAAAATAACCTGTCAAATAATAGTTTTGATAACAACAAAGATGGTAGCTAGTTTGATGTTTTGAGTTAAAACATATAAAAATCGGACTTATCAGTTTTTTATTTTTTAGAAATACTAATATACTAAATTATAATTTTAAAATATGTCTTAAATTTAACTATATAACTTTTGTCTATTTTCATAAAAATATTTCTATTTTTATTCTCAACTTGCCCAAGCCGTTTCAACACACGGTAACTATTAAATTTTAGCAGAGAAATTCAAAATTAATAGATACAATTTTAAATCAATCTGAAATAGGTTTTTCAGTAACTATTGAAAAGGTTTTACATTATTTTTACTTTAATTTCGAAAAATCCAGAAATAATTTTTAGATTATTAGTTTCGGAAGCCAGTGAAGAAAAGGTCATCTTAAAATCCCATTTAGTTCAAGAGTTTACAAAAAACTTAAAATATGTTCCGCAAAATCCAGAAACAATCTTTAGATGATTTTTTTAGAAAGCCATTGACGAAGGAATTCTCTTAAAATCACATATAGTTGAAAGCCTATTGTAAAAAAAGTATAGACATTTCACCTCCTTAAGAGTGGAATTTCGAAAAATCCATAAATCTGTTTTTAAATATATTTTTTGAAGGTCTTTGAAATAAGAAATTCCTTAAAATCTCATTAAGTTAAAGAGATATACACACAGTTCACCCTCTTATAGGAGAAATTTCGAAAACCCCTGAAACAAATATTTAAATATAAATTTTTAAAGATAACGAAATAATCGTTCTAAATTCTCATGTAGCTGCAGGTATATTGGAAAAAAGTAAAAACAAATATCAAACCATTTTAGCTTCCTACAGCGCGAATTTTAAAAAATACTTTCTTATCAAGCGAGCACTTACATAGCAAAAAGAAGGTCCATACCAAATTTGAACATTTTGTCTCTAATGGTATACATTCCACCCTTTTGCACTCCTTTAAGGGTGGAATTTGGAAAAATTCAAATATCGAAAAAATATTCTTTTCTGTTGCACTTACGTCACAAAATGACATATACCTTCCTATACAAAAATCAGGTGTCTACACTAATGATTTCACAATTTTATGGCATCAAGATATATTTTTTTTTCTCAATTTAACCGATATTTTGGTTTAAGTATTCCTAGAATGATTTGCAAAATATTTTAATCTCCTAAAAATTATTGCTAATCTACGCCCATTATGTCTCAATAATACCTTCTCTGCTTATATATTATACTTATAAAAAGTACCATTCATTATCCTCTATTCAGGGAGGCAATCCCTCATTTTGCCTCCATTTAAAAATGTCCCCAAAAACCTCCCCCATTTTAAATTTATAACATAATAACATATTTCTCTGTTTTTCCGAACGTTATTTGTATTATTATTTAAATTTTTTTTTTTGGAAAAATATTTTTAAAACGTAGATTTTTTTTGTATGTATTTGAAGGTATAGCAAATAATATACTTTAACCCAGCACCTCTTGTTTTAAGAGAGATATAAATCAGAATTTGCAACAAATTGTTATCTAATTCTGCCTGTTTTTTTTTAGGTTTGTTTACTATACTCTTATGGGTTTGAAAAAAGAGATTTTCCGTTTTGTAAGAATAAATATTTATTTTAGGTATTATACATATGGAAAGTGTGCATGGACTTTTTTTCATAAAAAACATAATATAAACATTATAAAAATTACAAAAAAAGGCAGCTAGATTAATAAGCTTATTAACACCATTTATTTTGATATGTATATTTATTTTATAATTATTGTCTCCAATTGACAAAAAAACGATTATAAAAATCTATTAATTTAGAGGTATACCCGGCAAAGAAAAGAATTTCTATACCAAACAGTATTTTTCCGCATTTACTCTTTAATCTCCTACAAAAAAACAAGTGCGTTCTGCACCTAGTTTCGAAGAGACAAAAATGTGTACCTAAAGGAACTAAAAATATATTGAAAAAAATTAAATGTATTGAAAAGTATTTAAAATGCATTGAAAGATATTAAAAATATATTGTAAGGTATCAAAATGTATTAAAAGGTATTAAAATGTATTGAAAAAGGTCTCTTAAACATTTGTGTTTAAAAGATTAAATAAGTATTTAATAGTATTTAAAAGGTATATGAAGGTATTGAAACCATATTGAAAGATTTGCGCCCCCTCGGAAACAACGCGATTAGCCGGTCGCGCCACGTGACTGCGTTCACTCTTGCGATTGGTTATTGCTTCGTTGTGACATCTGCTTATAAAAGGCAAAGATTAGATGGCACAAGCTCTCATCATGAAAGGTTTTATAATTATACATGAAAAATTAATTTCTCAATCAATTAATAGTTATCTGAAAACCCTTTTGTTAATTCTTTTAAAATATCTGCTGTAATTTGTTTTATATAATGATGAAAATCATACCCAGTTTTAGTATTTCAAGTTCGCCCCGGGACGAAAATGGTACACATGGACATTGCCACTAGCCTAACCCTAAAAGTATTTTATCACATAATTTAATTACGAAATTGTCCTGCACCTGCATGGAGACACATTATAATATTAGAAGGCATTAAGAGTATTAAGTCGACATCCAAACACCGAAATATGTATTAATGAAGAGAGAATTGAAAATATATAAGGAGATATTAACCAGTAATTTAAAGGGGTGTGTAGTTAAAAGAGAATGCTACTTTTCAGTCTTTAATATTTGGATATTGTTTTAAAAATGATTAACACTTTGTATACGGGTTTTATTAATCTGAGGTTAAGAAAATAATTTAGTGGTCAAATTTTTTTATGATAATGTTTTGATAACAACAAAATCTTTCAGAATCTTCTTTGTTTTTATGTTTTGAACCGTTTGTTAAAACATATACCCTTCTTTTTGAACAAAAAATGAGTTTAAAAATTTAAAAAAATATATTTTTCCAGAAATACTAATTTTCTAAATTATAATTTTAAAATATGTCAATTAAATTTAAAAATATATAATTTTTTAAGCAATATTTTCATAAAAAATATTTATTTTTAACTCTAAATCATGCCGTTTCGACACATGGTAACTATTAAATTCCATACTACGCCATATTATTAAAAAAAAAAGATACAATTTTAAATCATATATATAAAATAGGTTTTTCAGTAACTATTGAAAAGGTTTAATATACATTATTTTTACAATTTAATTTCTTAAAAATCCAGAAATAATTTTTAGATTATTAGTTTCGGAAGTCAGTGAAGAAAAGGTTTCATCGATTTCAAATGAAAATCCCATTTAGTTCAAGAGTTTACAAAAAACTTAAAATATGTTCCGCAAAATCCAGAAACAATCTTTAGATGATTTTTTTAAAAGCCATTGACGAAGGAATTCTCGTTTAAAATCACATATAGTTGAAAGCCTATTGTAAAAAAAGTTTTTATAGACATTTCACCTCCTTAATCGATGTTGTTTCGAAAAAAAATCCATAAATCTGTTTTTAAATATATTTTGTTCAAAAGGTCATTGAAAAAAAAAATTTTTTTAAATCTCATTTTTTAGAAAGATATACACACAGTTCACCCTCTTATAGGAGAAATTTCGAAAACCCCTGAAACAAATATTTAAATATAAATTTTTAAAGATAACGAAATAATCGTTCTAAATTCTCATGTAGCTGCAGGTATATTGGAAAAAAGTAAAAACAAATATCAAACCATTTTAGCTTCCTACAGCGCGAATTTTAAAAAATACTTTCTTATCAAGCGAGCACTTACATAGCAAAAAGAAGGTCCATACCAAATTTGAACATTTTGTCTCTAATGGTATACATTCCACCCTTTTGCACTCCTTTAAGGGTGGAATTTGGAAAAATTCAAATATCGAAAAAATATTCTTTTCTGTTGCACTTACGTCACAAAATGACAAGCTTAATTTTCGTTTTATCTTTGGCCCCTTCACAGATATAGCCGTCGATGAATATGTTTTATAATATGTATAGATTTGATTGACATTGGATTACGTGTTCTCCAAAAATTATTAAAAAATATAATACTTCCCATACAAAAATCAGGTGTCTACACTAATGATTTCACAATTTTATGGCATCAAGATATATTTTTTTTTCTCAATTTAACCGATATTTTGGTTTAAGTATTCCTAGAATGATTTGCAAAATATTTTAATCTCCTAAAAATTATTGCTAATCTACGCCCATTATGTCTCAATAATACCTTCTCTGCTTATATATTATACTTATAAAAAGTGACCATTCATTATCCTCTATTCAGGGAGGCAATCCCTCATTTTGCCTCCATTTAAAAATGTCCCCAAAAACCTCCCCCATTTTAAATTTATAACATAATAACATATTTCTCTATTTTTCCGAACGTTATTTGTATTATTATTTAAATTTTTTTTTTTGGAAAAATATTTTTAAAACGTAGATTTTTTTGTATGTATTTGAAGGTATAGCAAATAATATACTTTAACCCAGCACCTCTTGGTTTAAGAGAGATATAAATCAGAATTTGCAACAAATTGTTATCTAATTCTACCTGTTTTTTTTTAGGTTTGTTTACTATACTCTTATGGGTTTGCGACACAAGAGATTTTCCGTTTTGTAAGAATAAATATTTATTTTAGGTATTATACATATGGAAAGTGTGCATGGACTTTTTTTCATAAAAAACATAATATAAACATTATAAAAAATTACAAAAAAAGGCAGCTAGATTAATAAGCTTATTAACACCATTTATTTTGATATGTATATTTATTATATAATTATTGTCTCCAATTGACAAAAAAACGATTATAAAAATCTATTAATTTAGAGGTATACCCGGCAAAGAAAAGAACTCTCTATACCAAACAGTATTTTTCCGCATTTACTCTTTAATCTCCTACAAAAAAACAAGTGCGTTCTGCACCTAGTTTCGAAGAGACAAAAATGTGTACCTAAAGGAACTAAAAATATATTGAAAAAAATTAAATGTATTGAAAAGTATTTAAAATGCATTGAAAGATATTAAAAATATATTGTAAGGTATCAAAATGTATTAAAAGGTATTAAAATGTATTGAAAAAGGTATTTAAACATAAAGCATATTTAAAAGATTAAATAAGTATTTAATAGTATTTAAAAGGTATATGAAGGTATTGAAACCATATTGAAAGATTTGCGCCCCCTCGGGAACAACGCGATTAGCCGGTCGCGCCACGTGACTGCGTTCACTCTTGCGATTGGTTATTGCTTCGTTGTGACATCTGCTTATAAAAGGCAAAGATTATCGCTTAGTGGCACACCAGCTCTCATCATGAAAGGTTCTCCCTGGAGTCTATACATGACCTACAAATTAATTTCTCAATCAATTAATAGTCCGCGTAGGGGGGAGATAAACCCTATTTCGTTAATTCTTTTAAAATATCTGCTGTAATTTGTTTTGAGATTAATGTATGAAAATCATACCCAGTTTCTAGTATTTCAAGTTCGCCCCGGGACGAAAATGGTACACATGGACATACCTGGCCACTAGCCTAACCCTAAAACCAACTGCATCACATGCAAACTGTTAATTACGAAATTGTCCTGCACCTGCAGTGGAGACACACCTTATATAACATTAGAAGGCCGGAGTGAAGCCCGTTCGTCAAGTCGACATCCAAACACCGACGAATATGTTCCAATGAGTCAGAGAGTGTCATTTGAAAACAACCCTGAGACTGGAGATTTGCTCCCCCCGCTAATCTCCACTAAAGGGGTGTGTAGTTAACCGCGAACTGCACGATTTTCAGTCAGTGATGCAGGGTGCTCCGGTCGCGGTCCAGATTAGTTCTCCCTAAGCCAACGCATGTTTTTCACTTTGTATACGAGTTTTCTATTAATCTGAGGTTAAGAAATGTTGTATTAATTTAGTGGTTGATAAATTTTTTTAAAGCGATGATAATGTAATTTGGTGTAAGAATGTTTTCTTTTATCTACAATCTTTCAGAATCTTCTTTGTTTTTATCACTTGAACTTGAACCGTTTGTCCACCAGAGAACGTTCAATTGACCCTTCTTTTTGAACAAAAAATGAGGTTTAAAAATTTAAAAAAATATATATTTTCCAAACCTCGATCGCGCCTATTTTCAAAAGGATTCATGAGATAGTAAAAAAGAACCAATACTTTAGCGTCAATGCCTCATAATCTATTCCAGAAAATGGAGTAGGTAAGTATTTTTTAAGCAATATTTGTATAAAAACACGTATTTATTTAACTCTAAATCATGACTAGGCAATGTATAGACTCCTTTTATTCCATACTACGCCATATTATTAAAAAAAAGAAGTATGGAAACTTACCATATATATAAAATGAGGCAAGTTTTCTTATTGTAAAATCGCATCAAACTGATACTGGTAGGACGAAATTTATTCTAGTTTAATATCCAAATCTATTTTTATCGCCCCTCTATGTATTTGCGAAGACAATTGCTAATTTCTTAATCCACTTCATGTTGAACAGTTCAACTTGTCAAAATCCAACAATAGCTCGACAGTCACGTGATAGTAAAACTCTTGCACAGATGTTTCATACACGATTTCAAATGACGAAAACCCTTAGATATTAAAAATTATGATTTATTTGGGTCCATTTTGGAGTCAAATGGTAAATTGGAAAGTTGTAGAAAATAGATCAAGATTTGCATATTTCTTTTGTTTTTGTTAAAAAACTTCATAGCTTCTTTTACATTCACGTTTAAAGTAATATCGTATTAAATATTGAAAATAATATAGTTTTTATCCCATAGGGTCGGTTTTATGGCAGCACCTCAAGACATCGATGTTGTTTTAGAAAAAAAAATACCCTAGGCCTGCAAGAGGTAAGGCTAAATTTTAATAAAATTTAATATTGGTCTCTGTCACTCAAAATGACCGAACGAAAAAAAAAATATTTTTTTACACGCAAGTAGTTTTTTCCGTAGAAAATTTAGCCCCAAGCGTGAAACGCAATTTTGTACCTTTTTGTCCCCTCATTCATTTGGTATTATATATCAATTTTTAATAAAAGTAATTTTAGTAAATGACAGCAGAAAAAATTAAAAAACATTTTTTTTAAAAGGCGCGATATCTTAATCTGCTTACCCTTTTTGAAGAGAGGTCTCCAAAAGAATTTTTCATATTCATGCTCTTTTAGAATATTTTTGTTTTTGTCGAAAACGTGCACTATTTGGCCACCAGAGGGCGTTCAATTGACCCAATAGGCTTCATGAGACCGAAAAGGGAAACCTTTCGTAAAAGTTTCAAATCGATATTTCAATTTCTTCATCTTGTTTCATAGGAGATTCTAGAAAAACCGAAAAAATATCTCCTTTTTCATTAAAAGAGGGAAAACAGTTTGGTACCGTTCGAAATGCCCAAATGTGCTCCAAAAATACACACATAAGTACGATTTAACACTACGCCGATGCCGAATACAGAAACTATTCAACTCTAGTACTCTAGTAACAATGCAAACATCATACTGTTTAAGACACCATTCGAATGCTTACCTCCAAACAGCAGCGGGTATTCTTCTAGAACTTCTAAACTTCGCCACACTTTCTAGCATTTCGTCATTAATACAAGACGGAACTAACAGATAAGGCGGATATGTAGAGCAAATTTTATAATTTTCATTTGCCTTTGAAATTCTCCACGAGTCGCCTTGAAATTGCATTCTTAGCATCTGAAATTATTAATATGATTAAATAAACAATAGTTATTAAGGCATCAAGGGTTATTAAAAGGCTAATAACGTTTGAGGTCGACACAGTGTTTCCCTAGGGCCTCTAGCCCGAATGTTATATGTCGAATGAAAGCGTTATCCCTTATAATACCCGTGGTGCCTTTACGTTTAATGTCCAACTAAGTAAAATACTTTTTAATTGAGAACAATCAAGTTTTAATAATAATAAACCAAATTATTTATAATTTAACAGACGATGACATAATGTCATTATTCGACAAATAATAAACTAGTCGGACAATACATACATTAACTATAAGTACATTTCTGGTGTAATTTATAGACCAGGGGCTGAATGGAAGTGAGTATGCAAAATACATTTTGTCCATTAAGTATATGGCCAACTCTTGGCAGTGTGTAGGACGCGTCAAAGTGACCTTAGTGTATCAACTCCTTGATAGAGATACAGAGCCCAGAGGCGAATCTATTAATGCATCTTGTCGGCTCTAACTTCTGAACCTATTTGTATAATATAATTACATTTTAATATTTTATGTGGGCCACAAAGACTCAGCCATACTACAGTGAATCTCGTTGGAGTAAGATTTTGACAAATGCAATTTTAAAGAGCTGAAAACTGATTTTTTAAATAGTTAAGTCATTTTTCTTTAAAAAAAAGGTACTCGTTTTTGTTTTGAAAAGAAAAACAATTTTTGAAAAATCGAATTCGTTATTGTACAATTTAGCAACTTAATAAACTAATGCTAACAGGCACTTAATTTATGAAAAAGTACAATGTAATTCTCACCAGGCAAGAAGAATGTATGTTATTAATTCAATGGCATTAATCGTAGCTTAAAGGAAACAGGTAAAATATCTTTTTCACATTTTTTTTTAATTACCACAGTATCAAAAGATACTCTAAATTTGTTGTTGAAGAAATAAACCTTTCTTAAGAAGATTAAAGATATTTAAATCATTAGTAATGCAATAAACAACCACCAGGCTTTGTTACTTTTACCTGGATAACAAAAGTATAACAATATTTTTCAAGGTTGCCAAATTTTAATTTACTAACAGAGAAATATTCCTATGCTAAATACGCATTTAATTTATGGACAAGCACAGTGCAAGTCTCACCAAGCAGAACAAGAAGCAGCAGGCGGCTCGATCGATTTGTTAGTTCGATTCGACAATTCACATGCATGAACTCATTAGAGAATCAACGAATTGACGAATATTTTATCCACACTATTCATCAATTTTTAAAAGCTTTTATTTAACTTCACCTGTACGTTAGTTAGTATGCATATTTGGGTAAAACCTTGCAAGTTACTTTGGAATCAGTTCCCGTTATCGGAATTGACTGAGATATTTGATATACATATATAAACCCGATGACAATAAAATATTATTGTATCCAATAGTGAATGTCTTATACAGGGTGCGTAAATAAAAAAAATGTTTAACTAATGAGTAAAAATAATTAAACTTACATAAACACAGAACTTCTAAAAAACTGATTTTTTTCCTAAATGCTTCAAATTTTTAAAAGTTCTGTGTTTGTTTTTTTTTACTCTCAGTTATATATTTTATCAATAAAAACTTTCTTTAAAAAATAATTTTTCACATTTATTTTATTATTTAATTCGTTCGCATGGATTTCAATGTTTAATAATTTACACAAAACAAAACATTTCATCCGGAGGCATGGTTCGTCGAAGTCAAAGCCTACTTTGATGTTTCGCCCAAAAGCTGGAATTGTAGCGCAACGATTGGCATGGACGAACCGGACTTTACACACTATGCAGGGGACTCAACGAATAGTAAATCACGGGCGTTAGACGAATGATTTAGTAAAGGGACCAAGGAATCGTCTGATCCAGTGCCCGGATTACCCATTAAGAACAGTTGGCACTGGCCTAGGGGCCCTTTCGATTTAGAATTTAGTTTACTCTGAAAATGAGGACTTTTTTTTTGCTCTTCGGTGTATTTTTGCAGGACTTTTACCTCCCCACGCAATTATCAAATAATTTAGGACGGACCTACAAGCCAAGGGTGTGCCTGTGGCCTCTTAGAAGCTTCATCGGCCACTAATCCCATCCCCTTTATATAAGCCTATGTGCCTAAGAGTGCGCAGTAGAATATCACGTGGTAAACAACAACATAAATAATATGAAGTTCTAGGTGGATTCTATATTTAGTGTGTTTCTAACATTTATGTGATATTTGGCAAACCCTTTATCGTGGAAATTCTCTGTTAGAAAGAGGTAGATAATAAAAAAAAACATTTACCCCCGTATTCACGAAAAAGGTTTAAGAGTTAGACCAGATCTCATTGATATGGTAACTAAAACTGAAAGTTTACCAGTTGTGTTTTGCTTATGTCACTGTCATTTTAATATTTAGGTATTTAGAAAAATTAGTTGTTCAATTGTTGCTTATGTCATTGTAAACCTATAACTGTCAAGTTAGACCTCGACTAAATTTAAACCCATTTAGAGAATACTGGAGTTAATATTCAAATATTAACCAGTGTCTAGTTATGACATGTGTCCAACCACCCTTAAAGCTATTTTTGGACACCCTGTATATTCTATGCAGACTGTAGGTACTACAAACCAAACAACACTAAAGGCTAAGTGACAATTTACTAAAAAAATCATAGGGAACCTGTTAAAAAGTTACAGGTTGATAATAGGTAGAAATCAAACTTTAAAAAAAAATCAAAAAACTTTTAAAAATCGCTGTAATTGTTTATTTTTTTAATTTCAATAAGAAATATTTCAATGAAGCAATTAAAAAATAAAAAAAAATTGTAAATTTTCAGACCAGCTGAAATAAAAAAACGCACGCTCTGGCTTTATACCTTGTAGAAAAGATTTTTTTGCAGGCAAAATGTCCGTTGAAAATGGTTTATTTCCAAGATTTGAAACATATCTGCGAAGAGCAAATCTTAATATTTCTCCTGATTACGAAAATATTCACTTTGAAATGTTTTTATTTTGTTATTGTTTTATGACATTAATTTCCAAAATTAATATGGGCCACTTCTAGAATGATTCTTTAATGATACGAACCGACTTTTTCCAGGATTTCATCACGTTTCCATTCCATTATATATTCTTTATTTATAACATTTTCAGATGGATATGTCTGCATGTTGCTGATAATGGAACACCATGGATCAGATCATTCTGAGTAAATTTCACTGGTCGCAATTGCATTGTCTTTTAAATTATTCAAGATTCAGTATTAGGTGATTGTTATCATGTGTAAAATAAAAGCAAAGTCTAAACACAGCTGTAAAATATTTAATTTGTGTATGAAAAACTAAAAGAATATCAAATTTAATGAGTATTTTGACCCCATATGTACGATATTATCATTTTTGGTTTACCTTGTAGATTTAATATTATTTAAATCTAGGGCCTCAGCTAAACTGCTTGAATTAAAGGTAATAACGAAAAAGATGAATTTTGATAATTTCATTGATATTTTTATTTTTATTAAGGCGTCAATAAAAAAATATCGATTTTATTTAAATAAATCAGTTTTTTAAATAGAAATATACGCGATGTTTATTTCCAGTGAAATTATTCCCTACTAGAAATGGGCGATATTAGATTTTACCTATCGACAGGCAATAGCACTTTACCTATCAATAGGTATTCTTACCTTTCGATAACCTATAGTTCATTACTACCACCCATCGACATTAGAAGTGTTTTATCAGTTTTTGTAAACTATGAAATATTTTTCTAGAAATATGTGATTAACAGTAAAATTTACAAAGGTACAAACGGGAATCGAACCCTCACCTCTGAATCTCTAGCCCGTTGCTCAAACCAATTGCGCTACCGTACTACTGATAAGAAATTCATTAGAACTTGTACATATTCAAATCCATCATTATCATTACCATTACTGAACCTGCGCGGCGTTCCTAACTGAACGTCAAATCTGTACCATCTATAATAGTAAATTTATAATGTTTACGTTATGCTCATATAACCAAATTTGTATTAGAAATATTTTATCAGTTTTTTTAAACTGTGAAATATTTTTTGAAACATTTGATCTACAGTAAAAATTATTGACCAACAAAATATTTTTTGGCTTTTTCGCAATGAACAAAAATATTTGACTTTAAATTAATAGAAGCAAATATTTAATAAAATTACATATCTCAACATGTAGACTAGTCTGTCTACGGAATGTTTAGATACATAATATAAACAATATTATTAAATAAAAAATACGGGCATAACGTAAACATTATAAATTGACTAATATGGACGGAACCTAATAGCGATATCAGATTTGACGTCCAGTCAGGAACGCCGCGCCATAAGGTTAGAATATTTCGCAAGATCAACAATGGTTATGATACTGATGGGTTTGAATATCTCCAAGTTCTAACGAATTGCTTACCAGTGGTATGATAGTGCAATTGGTTAGAAAAATAGTCAGAAATTCATAAGTTTTACTAATGTTCAAATATTTCTAAAAAAAACCATCGATATATTTGGGATAAAGGCGATTTGGAAGCCAAAAATTATTAAAGAGTAAGTATTGTAAATATACAATCCGATTATCCATAAACATATATATATATATATATATATATATATATATATATATATATATATATATATATATATATATATATATATATATATATATATATATATATATATATATATATATATATATATATATATATATATATATATATATATATATATATATATATATATATATATATATATATATATATATATATATATATATATATATATATAAATATATATATAATATATATATATATATATATATATATATATATATATATATATATATATATATAAAAGTTTCAATTTTTTCTTGGAGTAGCAGTCTGGGGCTGAAGTAAAACTCGTTTTTTACATACGCCGAGCTTTCGGAAATTTATTGTTTCCTTTTTCAAGGCTACAATACAAGACAGAACTTTACAATATTGCACCAGCTCTCTAAATTAAGCTTTAACGTTTTTTTAATATATATATATATATATATATATATATATATATATATATATATATATATATATATATATATATATATATATATATATATATATATATATATATATATATATATATATATATATATATATATATATATATATATATATATATATATATATATATATATATATATATATATATATATATATATATATATATATATATATATATATATATATATATATATATATATATATATATAGCACATTAAACCATTTATTTTAGAAAAAATAACTATATGCTGTTGATTAGAGAGCACATTTTAAAAATATTCTTGATTATACAGGGTGTTACAAAAAATAGTGGCGCATAAAAATTGAATTTTTTAAAATGGAACACCCTATATTTTTTTACATTTTTGGAACACTCTTTGCCTAGTCTACAGACTCCTAGAATATTATCTCTCTTTTTTTAATAGTTTCGGAGAAAAAAGGTAAAATCGAAGAAAAAAAAAATTATAGTCTACATTTAAAATATTTATAAAAATTAGATAAAACATCTTAAAAGCTAAGGTAACCTAGTAGCTTACTGCAAAAGGTTTATAGTTATTCTGCTACGAGTATTATAAGTCTTACTTATACAGGGTGACCCAAATTCCATGTCAAACGTTGCAAAATAAAAAATTATTTTTCTCCATTTTTTTCAAATGGAACACCCTATATATTTTTTTTCTCTCAGGTACAGAATTAACAGATCAACATTTTTTATTATTACACTTATCTCAAAATTCCTGAAGGTTTTTGAAATATTCTTAAAAAACTAATGTTGTACTTTGTTTTTCAGTACGATAATTGAATAAACTCACTAGTAATGTGGAAAAATGGAACACCCTATATATATTTTTTTTCTGTCCGATACAGAATTAACAGTTCAACATTTATTATTATTACTTATCTCAAAATTCCTGAAGGTTTTTGAAATATTCTTAAAAAACTAATGTTGTACTTTGTTTTTCAGTACGATAATTGAATAACCTCACTAGTAATGTTCATACCTTCGCGATTTTAAATATTAGATAGGTCAGCGTAGTTCTAGCTATGGGGAAAAACCTAAAATCCTAACATTTT
Source organism: Kuschelorhynchus macadamiae (assembly GCA_030620095.1). Lineage (NCBI taxonomy): Eukaryota > Metazoa > Arthropoda > Insecta > Coleoptera > Curculionidae > Kuschelorhynchus > Kuschelorhynchus macadamiae. Next base: position 31,315 of record JAUTXW010002476.1, read on the forward strand.
TTCTAATTACGTTTGCTGCATAAAATTTAAATTACTGCCAAGAGTTAAGGCTCGACTTAAGGTGTAACAGCTTTATTTAACATTATTAACAAATATCTAATTATTGCTAAAATTAATTTTTACTTAGAACATATGTTCGATATGTCTTCCATTCTCTTCGAGGCATAAACGAAGACGGGTATGAAAAGATCTTCCTACTATTCTTAATACTTCGGGCGTAATACTTTGAAATGCGGTTCTAATCCGTTGCTGCATATTTTCGGGAGTTGTTGGAGGTTTGTTGTAAACAATTTCCTTAACGTAGCCCCATAGAAAAAAATCTAATTTCGTTAGATCAGGCGACCGGGGCGGCCACGCACTTGCTCCCTGTCTTCCAATCCATCGATCTGGAAAATTATTATTTAAATGATCCCTAACTGGCAACGAAAAATGTGCTGGAGCACCATCTTGTTGCAACCACATTGTATTTCTCAGATTAACCGGCAAATTTTCGCACAAATTTGGCAAGTGATTTTCTAGGAAGTCGAGATACATGGCTCCAGTTAAATGTCCATTAAAAAAATGGGGACCAATAACATGTTCACCAATAATTCCCCCCCACACATTAACTGACCATCTGTGTTGTAGATCAAGCTGCCTAAAAATTCTTGGATTATGGTCGGCGTAGTAATGGTAGTTATGACGATTTACAAATCCATTCTTATGAAATGTGGCCTCATCAGAGAATAAAACTTTATCAAAAAAATCAAAGCTTAACCTAATTTTAGCTTGTGCCCAATTACAAAAGTCAACACGTTTCTCAAAATCTGCTGGAAGGAGTTCTTGATGCAACTGAATATGATATGCATGAAATTTATGGCTCTTTAAAATTCGCTGAACAGTTCTTTCGCTTACTCCTACGGCATCCCCGACTGCTTTTTGGCTAACAGAAGGATTTTCCGTGACAGCTAATAGCACAGCTAATTCATTTTCTTCCGTTCGAACGGGCCTATTTCTAACTGGTCTTGTATAATTTACATTTCCCGTTGCCATAAATCTCTCTAATAAGTTCGTCATGCTCCTTCTGTCTGGGTGCCTTCGTTCTGGATAATTTTGCGCATAAATCCTACTGGCCAAAAAGGCATTTCTATGCGATTCTCCTAACACAAAAACCATATCAACCAGTTCTTCGCGGGTGTACTCCATGACGATAGAACGTTCAAATAAAACTTCTAAACAGTGACGCAAACAAACGAAAAATGAACTACGTAGAAGGTAAAGACCACTATATGAAAAATCCGATAATTATTTCAATTTGTAAAACTTAAAAAACGAATAAGTAAATTGCCGATATGTTTTAGTTGTTTGACAGTTTCTAGACAATTTGTTTTTCATGGCCTACTTAAATTCTAGTTAATAATTTGGGCAACACTTGTCAATAATATTAAATAAAGGTTAAGGCCGTTTTACATGCTGCAAGTTTCTTGCAGCAAGGGGTTGCACCTGCAAGATATTGCGCGCAATTTGTCTTGCAGACTGTAAAGCGGCAGTTGTATTTCAATTGCAAGTGTCAGCGTATGCCTTTGTGCAAGTCTCTTGCAACTTGTAGGAAGACCTGCAGCATGTAAAACGTCTTTACGGCTTAACTCTTGGCAGTAATTCAAATTTTATGCGGTAAACGTAATTACAAAAAATGTTGGGATTTTAGGTTTTTTCCCATAGCTATAACTACGCTGACCTATTTATTATTCAAAATCGCGAAGGTGCTTACTTATGAACATTACTAGTGAGGTTATTCAATTACCGTACTGAAAAACAAAGTACAACATTAGTTTTTTAAGAATATTTCAAAAACCTTCAGGAATTTTGAGATAAGTGTAATAATAAAAAATGTTGATCTGTTAATTCTGTATCGGACAGAAAAAAAATATATATAGGGTGTTCCATTTTTCCACATTACTATTGAGTTTATTCAATTATCGTACTGAAAAACAAAGTACAACATTAGTTTTTTAAGAATATTTCAAAAACCTTCAGGAATTTTGAGATAAATGTAATAATGAAAAATGTTGATCTGTTAATTCTGTACCGGACAGAAAAAAAATATATAGGGTGTTCCATTTGAAAAAAATGGAGAAAAATTATTTTTTATTTTGCAACGTTTGACATGGAATTTGGGTCACCCCGTATAAGTAAGACTTATAATACTCATAGCAGAATAACTATAAACCTTTTGCAGTAAGCTACTAGGTTACCTTAGCTTTTAAGATGTTTTATCTAATTTTTATAAATATTTTAAATGTAGACTATAATTTTTTTTTTTCGATTTTACCTTTTTTCTCCGAAACTATTAAAAAAAGAGAGATACTATTCTAGGAGTCTGTAGACTAGGTAAAGAGTGTTTCAAAAATGTAAAAAAATATAGGGTGTTCCATTTAAAAAAATACAACTCTTATGCGCCACTATTTTTTGTAACACCCTGTATAATCAAGAATATTTTTAAAATGTGCTCTCTAATCAACAGCATATAGTGGCTTTTAAATATTTTTTCTAAAATAAATGGTTAAGGTATAATAAAAGAGGGGAGGTGAGCTGCAGGACCCTGTATATATATATAAATATATATATATATATATATATATATATATAAATATATATATATATATATATATATATATATATATATATATATATATATATATATATATATATATATATATATATATATATATATATATATATATATATATATACATATATATATATATATATATATATATATATATATATATATATATATATATATATATATATATATATATATATATATATATATATATATATATATACAGGGTGTTCCTTAATGACATGCTAATATTTAAGGGGGTGATTCTTGGACCCATTTTAAGAAAAAATCTTCATATGAACTGATGTTCTAAACGTCTTAACTTTTGAGATACAGGGTGCTAAAGTTTTCAGAAAAAAAATTATTTTTTTTAATAACTGTGATACTACTGTAGATATCTTTATGAAATTTGGTACACGGGTTCTATGCATCAAGATGCATTTTCTAATGTACAAGCAATTTTATTCTTTTTACCAGTGGCGTCCGTACGCGTTTTGCTTAGAATATTTTTGGAGAAAAAAATGGTACGCCACTGCTTTATCTTAAAATAAAAATTATTTTTGGAATTCTCATTCATTTCTGAGCAAATTCGATCTCTTGATTTTCTTTCGGCCGACGCATAGTTTTCGCTTAAAAAAATAAAAATCGTTTTACTTCAGGGTCAAATCGTTAAAAATCTGATAGGGTGACTGTTGTGTGGAAATCGCTTATTTATCGGGTGAAAGAAAATTATGACATCGAATGTGTTCATAAACGAAAAAGTTTTCTCGTCTGATGGTCCGTTCTTGATTAAATAATTGAGTTAAAATTGCTTCATAATATCTCAATACCAACTAATAATAATTTTTAAACCCATAAATCTAGTAGTCCTGGAATAAATTACGTTTTTACAAACGTCGATGTCAAATGACTTAAAGTAAGCTGTTGGTGTTCAAAACCATCTCAGTGTGTCATCTCTTTGGTTTTTAGTGTTTCATTGAAGTTATTGAAGTTATTTTCGCCGTTTTTTCGAATAATATCATTAAATATGGTAAATTATACGAATGCGGAAATGGCGGCAATGCATTACGCATATGGCCTCGCAGATGGTAATGCAACAGAAGCCAGACGCATTTATCAGAAAAGATATCCTAATCGTGCCTTGCCAGATAGCCGAACCTTTTCGAATATTCATCGCCGACTTAGCGAAACAGGTAGTTTCAATAAAGGTACTTCGGAAGGCAGACCTCGAACTGTCAGAACACCTGAAGTTGAGGAAGCGGTGCTGCAAGAAATCGACGAACATCCTGAGACGAGTACGAGGAAGATCGCTAGAGCTTTGAATATTTGTCACCAAATTGTTTGGCGTATTTTAGTTGACTTTTTGTTATATCCATATCATATTCTAAGAGTACAGGCATTACTGCCCAGGGATTTCCCACAGCGTGTGAACTTCTCTCAGTGGTATCTTCAGAGTATTACACTAAATCCGCAGTTTGAGTCACAAATTTTGTTCACAGACGAAGCAACTTTTTCTAGGAATGCTATTCAAAATTTCCATAACAATCATGTGTGGGCGGAAGAAAACCCGCATGCCATAACCGAAACCCATTTTCAAGAACAATTTTCGCTTAATGTTTGGGCAGGAATTATTAGTAATCACCTCATAGGCCCATTTTTCCTACCAGGACGTCTTGATGGACGGTGTTATTTGCATTTTCTCGAAGAAGAACTACCTGGGTTGCTTGAAGATGTACCAGTTGCGTTAAGGCATCGCATATGGTACATGCACGATGGAGCACCGGCTCATTTCAGCGTAATTGTCCGAAATCATTTAGATACAGTTTATCCTGATCGTTGGATAGGTCGCGGAGGACCTCAGCAATGGCCAGCAAGATCCCCAAATCTCAATAGTTTGGATTTCTTTTTATGGGGGCACCTTAAAACTCTAGTGTACAAATCTCCCGTTAACACCGTAGAAGATTTAAGAGAGCGAATAGTTGCCTCGTGTGAAACTATACGGAATACGCCGGGAATATTTGAACCAGTGCGCAATTCCATGCGTAGACGGGCGGAAGCATGCATATTAAGTGAAGGTGGCCACTTCCAACAATTTTTATAATTAATGTTAGTATTGTTAATAATTAATAAAATTAAGCCGTTTCTGTAAACTTTGTTTTCTGCAAGCTGAAATCCCCGCTGTAATTTATTGGCACATGAAAGTTTTTTAAAAATTGTTTCCTAAAGTAATCAATCCTAAAGTAAAGTAAATCAATTACTTATTTCTAAATTAATTAATATTTATTATTAAATGAACTGAATAGCACGAAAAAAGAAAAAAAACGCTTTCCACACAACAGTCACCACATCAGATTTTTAACGATTTGACCCTGAAGTAAAACGATTTTTATTTTTTTAAGCGAAAACTATGCGTCGGCCGAAAGAAAATCAAAAGATCGACTTTGCTCAGAAATGAATGAGAATTCCAAAAATAATTTTTATTTTAAGATAAAGCAGTGGCGTACCATTTTTTTCTCCAAAAATATAAATTAATTATTTATATTTTTTTTTATTTAAATATTTTCTCTACGCACTTTTTGCACCTTTAGTAATAACCTAATTACAAAGTGTGATACACCGTTGAAAAGCTAAAGAAATACTGTTTTCAAAACTGTTAAAATCGAACACAGCGGCCATAAGAAAAAACAAAATTGATGATGGTTCTAGAAAATCGAAACGTCGTATGTAAAATCTGACTTAATAGGTGCACTCTACGTAAAAAGTTGCTTTAATAATGTTCTTACAGATTTTGAAAATTTTCATAAATAAATAAATTATAGGACTTTTTCGAAAATGCAGTTTTTTGGTTTTTTCAAAATATCTCAAAAACTAAAAAAGATAGAATCGCGAGCAAAACGGCGTTAAATTACAAACATAATTGTCTAAAACTTTCTCCATTTAAACGTTTTTGTAACTATCACGGTTTCCGAGATCCCAATACTGTCATAACCAATTTCGGACACACTATATATATATATATATATATATATATATATATATATATATATATATATATATATATATATATATATATATATATATATATATATATAATATATATATATATATATATATATATATATATATATATATATATATATATATATATATATATATATATATATATATATATATATATATATATATATATATATATATATATATATATATATATATATATATATATATATATATATATATATATATATATATATATATATATATATATATACAGTGTGTCCGAAATTGGTTATGACAGTATTGGGATCTCGGAAACCGTGATAGTTACAAAAACGTTTAAATGGAGAAAGTTTTAGACAATTATGTTTGTAATTTAACGCCGTTTTGCTCGCGATTCTATCTTTTTTTGTTTTTGAGATATTTTGAAAAAACCAAAAAACTGCAATTTTGAAAAAGTCCTATAATTTATTTATTTATGAAAATTTTCAAAATCTGTAAGAACATTATTAAGGCAACTTTTTACCTAGAGTGAACCTATTAAGTCAGATTTTACATACGACGTTTCGATTTTCTAGAACCATCATCAATTTTGTTTTTTCTTATGGCCGCTGTGTTCGATTTTAACAGTTTTGAAAACAGTATTTCTTTAGCTTTTCAACGGTGTATCACACTTTGTAATTAGGTTATTACTAAAGGTGCAAAAAGTGCGTAGAGAAAATATTTAAACGTTTTTTGGAATTATCAAAGTAAAAAATTAAAAATTAATAGTGTTAAAAGGCAATATGTAATTCAACATCCAGTTCTACAAAAAATTAGTAAAAACTACTCAATAACATTGCACAATGTTCACAAATGTTCAAATGACCAGCCGCAGATAACACTAACATCTTTGCTCAAGTAGGCTTTGGTTTTGAAATAATAGAATGCTTTTAATCTGTCAAAAATGCAACGTTTAAGTTTTATTTAACATTCATCGCTGTTTTAATAAGGAATGGCGTTAAACTTTTCTAATGAAGAAATGTTTGATATGTTAGTGTGTTATATTAAAAATGAAAGAAATGCAAACAGGGCCATGGATGTGTATTTTGACACGTACCCCGAAAGACGGCAGCCTGGTAGAACTTATTTTCAAACGCTGGTTAGCAACTTGCTTGAGTTTGGCAGTTTTAATAAGATTCGCACAAAGAAGTATGCAAAAGACAACGAGCAACGCAATAGGCAAATCCTAGAATATTTTAATGAAAATCCGACTTCATCTACAAGAAGAAGCGAAACAGAACTTCAAATTCCAAAATCTACCGTTCATGGCGTCTTAGAAGTAACTAAATATCGTCCTTACAAGCCAACAATTGTGCAAGAACTTCAAGCAGGTGATTTCGAAAGAAGAATTGTTTTTTGTAATTGGTATATCAATAGATGTCGAGAAAATCCCGCTTTTTGCAATAAAGTCATTTGGTCAGATGAGACTCATTTTACAAACTGGCATTTTTAATAAAAAAATCACCATTATTGGGCTATTGAAAATCCGCAACTACGCGATCCACGCAGGCTGCAAGAGCGATTTGGTTTTAATGTGTGGTGCGGGATGCTTGGTAAGATAAACATAGTCTAATTGAATTGCTTATAATTCAATATTTTCCATTACTTTTTAGGAAATCGTCTCATTGGTCCCTTTATTTTTGATCAGACACTGACAGGCCCAAGATACCTTGCTATGTTACAGAATCAAATAGTTCCTGCCATTCGAGAAGCTGTGCCAGATGATCAGTTTAATAGCTTGTGGTTTCAGCAAGACGGTTGTCCTGCATATAACAGCAGGGATGTACAAACCTTTTTAAAAACAACTTTTGGTAAAAACGTAATATCCAACAGTGGTCCTGTCCGCTGGCCAGCTAGATCCCCGGATATCACGCCGTTGGATTTTTATTTATGGGGATGTGCGAAAAATGAAATATACGAATTTGACCCCCCAGAAAATAGGCAAGTTCTTGAGCAGCGAACCCGAAATATTCTAGAAAATATAAATAGAAATACCATTCAACGGGTAATCAGATATAGTATATATATATATATATATATATATATATATATATATATATATATATATATATATATATATATATATATATATATATTACATATATGTATATATATATATATATATATATATATGTATATATATATATATATATATATATATATATATATATATATACTACTATATATTTTATTAAAACCCCATTTTTGTGTTGCCAGATTCATTCAAATAACGCATAAAATCGATGTGTGACTACAAGTGGCCATTGTGGATGTCAAGTTGACATCCTAATATAATATATGTTTGAAAACCTGTACGCTATTTCTAATATTTATTCTTGTATTTTCTTAAAGTTTATTATAATTATATTAAATATCGGTAAATTTCTTTTACCCGGAACTTCCCTAGTTATAAATATTTCCTTTTATTAGGAATAGTACAATGTAACTCAATTTAGTTCCCCACATAATCATTTAGTACATACAATATTTTTATTGGGCGCCATTTTATTCCATCATGTTGGATTCGCGCCAATATCTTACCAGTTCCTGTTTCTGCCATATTTAATTTTTGGGTATCATTTAAAATAATTGGATAAGTAGTTTTTACACATTTTTCAATTTTGCTACAAGATTTTAAGTCAACTGAATAAGAAGATTTTTTTACGTTGATTTTTTAGACATTTTATTTTGCCACGCTTTTAAAGGTATTATTTGAAGGAATATAAAAAAAAGTTTGTATAAAGATTTTAGATATGAGATTAAAAAAAACAACTGACAATCGAACGAATATATTGTTAGTGCTATTAATTCGCCGCTACAAAAACTGGAGAAATACCTTTCTGAAATTATGCAACCAACTGTAGAAAAAGCTGATTCATTTGTAAAAAACTCGGAACATTTCACTCGAATTATACGAGATATCGTTCTTGAAAAAAACGATATCATAGCAAGCCTAGATGTCAAATCGTTATATCCCAGTATTCCCATCGACGAAGCATTGGACAAGATTGCTATGAACGAGGATTTCCAGGCACATATAATAGAACTCTCGGAGCATTGCCTCAAAAATACTTATTTTTCTTTCAACGGGCAAATGTATAAACAAATGGATGGTGCTCCAATGGGGTCCTCGCTATCACCAGTAGTCGCGAATTTATTTATGATATACTTCGAGAAAGAAGCTCTTGAGAAAGCAAGTTTAAAACCCAAATTATGGATTCGTTATGTGGATGACATATTCATTACATGGTCATGCAGAGCTCGAAAAAATTCTGACTCACGTAAATTCAATCCACCCCAGAATACAATTTACTCTAGAGTTAGAGGAAAACAACAAACTACCTACTAAATTTTTAGATGTTTTGGTCACAAAACTACATAACGGACATTTCGAATACACCGCATATAGAAAACCAACACATACAGACAGATATTTAAATGCAAAATCACATCATCACCCAGCACAAATTCAAGCTGTGGCAAATACTCTAATATCTAGATCCGTGCGACTAACTGAAACACAGACGAGACAAAACGAACTTAAGGTAATATCTAGTGCTTTAAAAAAAAATGGCTACACAAATCGCACCATAGAGAAAGCTATTAATGCACAGGTTTCCCGAACAACGAACAACAAAAAATATGAACCGGGAAAGCAACGAGTAGTCTTACCATATGTAAAAGGCACAACAGACAGAATCGGAAGAATTCTGAGGAAACACAACATACAAACAATACACAAGCCACAAACAACTATAGGTAAACTACTCGGAAACCCAAAAGATAAAATCAAACTGGAAAACCACGGAATGTACAGTATTCCGTGCCAGGACTGTGAAAAGTTGTACGTAGGGCAAACTAACAGGCGAATATCAGCAAGAGTGGAAGAGCATAAACTCAGCATCAGAAATAAACAAACAACCTCAGCTTTATTCCTACATCATCAGGAAACCGGCCAAAAAATAAATTTCGATGGGTGTAGGGAGATTGCCAATATAAAACATTATAAGACCAGAATAATCCGAGAAGCAATAGAAATTGAAAAACAAGGTGATTTGAATAAAAGGGACGAATCAGTAAAACTACCAACAGTATGGAAGACAATAATCGACAAATCTAAAATCGCAAAAACTCAAGCGCAATTAGCGCAACATCAACAGCACCATCCGGAAAACATAAATAACGACCAACGCCTGCGCAGACATAACCTTCGGCCCCGAGTGGGGGTATAAAAGGAAGCGTCGCAGTCACCAACACTTTAGTCTTCGGACGCGAGAAAGAAAGGTTCGAAAATGCCAAATGTGATTTTGGCGAAACGTCAGCAAAACTGTTCTTTTCAGAACGACAGTAGTGAACGGATGTACACCCGGAATGAAAACACATTATATATATATATATATATATATATATATATATATATATATATATATATATATATATATATATATATATAAATATATATTTTTCTGGAAAACGAATTCCTTGGGATAGGTTCATACAAGAAATAAAACAAAATTATTTCATATCCATGCTTTTTTTTAATGCAAACGTTTCGGCTATTTTTTAACCTTTATCAATTTATAATTATAATTCGGCATATTTCTCCTATAATGGTAAATTTTACAGGCAAATTTACGGTTGTGCCATGGGATCTGCCATTTCGCGTTGTATAGCTCGACTGGTTCTTGAAGATTTGGAAAACCAAGTTATTACCAATTTAAATTTTCAACTTCCTTTTTTCTATAGATACGTTGATGATTGTTTGACAGCCATCCCAAGAGGGCAAGATAATTGTATTTTATCATGTTTTCACAGCTACCATAAGAAATTAAGGTTCACTATTGAAGTTGAACAAAATAATCAAATAAGCTTTCTTGAATGACCCTCCACCATAAAGATAAGATAATTCAAACTGAGTGGTACTCAAAAGCAGATATTCAAAACCTAAGTAAAATTTACAATAATATACTGTAAGTATGTAAAAAAAATAGTCAGGACTGCGGAAATGGAACCTGGGACTCCTCGAGCCTGGTATGAGGCGCTGTCCATTAAACCACGAGGGTTTTGCAAACATTTAATATATAACAAGTAATAAGTTTCAATTCCTTCACCAAACTCTTTGCCCTTTCTAATATTAATGTTTCTGTCAAGGTCATCGAATTTTGGTCCTGGACGGTATAATCATTCTACAAAATTAATTTTAATCTACATGGAGAGTATGATGTTGTTTTCTGTTTGTGTCTAAGCAATGTATTTCTTTTTATACTGTTTTACTTACAATTAGTAATTTAACGTGAAATGATTTCTGCCTTAGGTAAGTAATAAAAAAAAATGTATATTTCCTCTTTGTAGTTAATAATATCATTTTTCAAATAATGTTAGTCCATGATTCTTACCACTTTTTTATATTTTTATTCATTTTTTAGTGTATACAAGATCAATGATAAAGGCTAAAAAATAGCCGAAATGTTTGGATTTAAAATAAAACAAGCCTATGAAATAATTTTGTTTTATTCCTTTTATGAACCTCATCCCAAGAAATGTATTTGTCCAAAAAATATATATATAAAAAAAGGTTCAAGAAACATTCTATATAAAAAAAATATATATATATATATATATATATATATATATATATATATATATATATATATATATATATATATATATATATATATATATATATATATATATATATATATATATATATATATATATATATATATATATATATATATATATATATATATATATATATATATATATATATATATATATATATATATATATATATATATATATATATATATATATATATATATACATATATATATATATATATATATATATATATATATATATATATATATATATATATATATATATATATATATATATATATATATATATATATATATATATATATATATATATATATATATATATATATATATATATATATATATATATATATATATATATATTATATATATATATATATATATATATATATATATATATATATATGTAATATATATATATATATATATATATATATATATATATATATATATATATATATATATATATATATATATATATATATATATATATATATATATATATATATATATATATATATATATATATATATATATATATATATATATATATATATATTACATATATATATATATATATATTTTTTTTTTGTAGAATATGAACCTTTTTTTATATATATATTTTTTGGACAAATACATTTCTTGGGATGAGGTTCATAAAAGGAATAAAACAAAATTATTTCATATATATATTACATATATATATATATATATATACATATATATATATATATATATATATATATATATATATATATATATATTTTTTTTTGTAGAATGTTTCTTGAACCTTTTTTTATATATATATTTTTTGGACAAATACATTTCTTGGGATGAGGTTCATAAAAGGAATAAAACAAAATTATTTCATAGGCTTGTTTTATTTTAAATCCAAACATTTCGGCTATTTTTTAGCCTTTATCATTGATCTTGTATACACTAAAAAATGAATAAAAATATAAAAAAGTGGTAAGAATCATGGACTAACATTATTTGAAAAATGATATTATTAACTACAAAGAGGAAATATACATTTTTTTTTATTACTTACCTAAGGCAGAAATCATTTCACGTTAAATTACTAATTGTAAGTAAAACAGTATAAAAAGAAATACATTGCTTAGACACAAACAGAAAACAACATCATACTCTCCATGTAGATTAAAATTAATTTTGTAGAATGATTATACCGTCCAGGACCAAAATTCGATGACCTTGACAGAAACATTAATATTAGAAAGGGCAAAGAGTTTGGTGAAGGAATTGAAACTTATTACTTGTTATATATTAAATGTTTGCAAAACCCTCGTGGTTTAATGGACAGCGCCTCATACCAGGCTCGAGGAGTCCCAGGTTCCATTTCCGCAGTCCTAACTATTTTTTTTACATACTTACAGTATATTATTGTAAATTTTACTTAGGTTTTGAATATCTGCTTTTGAGTACCACTCAGTTTGAATTATCTTATCTTTATGGTGGAGGGTCATTCAAGAAAGCTTATTTGATTATTTTGTTCAACTTCAATAGAGAACCTTAATTTCTTATGGTAGCTGTGAAAACATGATAAAATACAATTATCTTGCCCTCTTGGGATGGCTGTCAAACAATCATCAACGTATCTATAGAAAAAAGGAAGTTGAAAATTTAAATTGGTAATAACTTGGTTTTCCAAATCTTCAAGAACCAGTCGAGCTATACAACGCGAAATGGCAGATCCCATGGCACAACCGTAAATTTACCTGTAAAATTTACCATTATAGGAGAAATATGCCGAATTATAATTATAAATTGATAAAGGTTAAAAAATAGCCGAAACGTTTGCATTAAAAAAAAGCATGGATATGAAATAATTTTGTTTTATTTCTTGTATGAACCTATCCCAAGGAATTCGTTTTCCAGAAAAATATATATTTATATATAAATATATATATATATATATATATATATATATATATATATATATATATATATAATGTGTTTTCATTCCGGGTGTACATCCGTTCACTACTGTCGTTCTGAAAAGAACAGTTTTGCTGACGTTTCGCCAAAATCACATTTGGCATTTTCGAACCTTTCTTTCTCGCGTCCGAAGACTAAAGTGTTGGTGACTGCGACGCTTCCTTTATACCCCCACTCGGGGCCGAAGGTTATATCTGCGCAGGCGTTGGTCGGTATTTATGTTTTCCGGATGGTGCTGTTGATGTTGCGCTAATTGCGCTTGAGTTTTTGCGATTTTAGATTTGTCGTTATGTGGATGACATATTCATTATATGGCAACATGGTCATGCAGAGCTCGAAAAATTTCTGAATACAATTTACTCTAGAGTTAGAGGAAAACAACAAACTACCATTTTTAGATGTTTTGGTCACAAAACTACATAACGGACATTTCGAATACACCGCATATAGAAAACCAACACATACAGACAGATATTTAAATGCAAAATCACATCATCACCCAGCACAAATTCAAGCTGTGGCAAATACTCTAATATCTAGATCCGTGCGACTAACTGAAACACAGACGAGACAAAACGAACTTAAGGTAATACCTAGTGCTTTAAAGAAAAATGGCTACACAAATCGCACCATAGAGAAAGCTATTAATGCACAGGTTTCCCGAACAACGAACAACAAAAAATATGAACCTGGAAAGCAACGAGTAGTCTTACCATATGTAAAAGGCACAACAGACAGAATCGGAAGAATTCTGAGGAAACACAACATACAAACAATACACAAGCCACAAACAACTATAGGTAAACTGCTCGGAAACCCAAAAGATAAAATCAAACTGGAAAACCACGGAGTGTAAAGTATTCCGTGCCAGGACTGTGAAAAGTCGTACGTAGGGCAAACTAACAGGCGAATATCAGCAAGAGTAGAAGAGTATAAACTCAGCATCAGAAATAAACAAACAACCTCAGCTTTATTCCTACATCATCAGGAAACCGGCCATAAAATAAATTTCGATGGGTGTAGGGAGATTGCCAATATAGAACATTATAAGACCAGAATAATCCGAGAAGCCATAGAAATTGAAAAACAAGGTGATTTGAATAAAAGGGACGGATCATTAAAACTACCAACAGTATGGAAGACAATAATCGACAAATCTAAAATCGCAAAAACAGGGTGTCCGGGAAAATGTGGAGATCTCTCGGACTCAGATAGAACATTAAAAAATAAGATGACAAGTTCCCATAAATTTTTTTCCTAGCGGCCCTCCCTACGGAGATACGGCCCCCTAAAGGACCCCACTGGAAATCGGTTTTTCTAGAATAACTTTTAAACGACTCAATATAATTTAACGAAAATTTAATATGATAAACAGTGGTAAGGACCTCTCAAAATGCTTCCCTTAAAACATAATTAGCTTGTTTAGTTTACCAGGGACGGACTAGATTGTACATTTTAACGCTCAAATTTTTAACACCCTGTATGATAAGGAGTTAAAAAAATAAATTTGGATACCTTGAACATTAAGCTAAAGAAAAGGTGCTCTTGTTCATTGTCGATAAAATGAACCGTTTTCGAGAAAAAAAAAATAATAAAAGAATACAACTTTGGGAGTATTAAATATGTTTTGATCCTGAACAACCTAATACGCTAAATAGAAAAAAGTCAATTAAAAACTTCATAAGTGGGTTCAACATGTGCTCCGTGATTTGTGATGCACTCGCGGGCACGACGAATAGAGGACTGCTGTACTCGCCACAACAACCCAGCATTGTTCCTTATCATATCGCAATGAAACGTGATTCTCTGTAAAAGTTCCTCCCTAGTAGCAACCGGAGAGGAATACACCAAGGTTTTGAGATGACCCCACAGGTAGAAATCCATTGGCGTTAGGTCGGGAGACCGTGGAGGCCAGGCAATGGGACCTCCTCTGCCTATCCAACGGTTTCCATAGACGTTATTTAGGTGGTCCCGTACAGCAACGCTAAAATGGGGTGGGGCTCCATCATGCATAAAATGCATCCTTTGGCGGGTTTCAAGTGGCAAATGCTCTATTGAATCTAGAAAAGCGTTCTGAAGGAACTCTAAATAAAGTTCACCATTCAATCGTGCCGGTAATACGCATGGTCCAATGAAAAAATTGCCGATTATTCCTGCCCAAACATTAATGGATTGAAACTGATGTTGATGATGATGAACGACAGTGGCATGAGGGTTTTCATCAGCCCATACATGCGAGTTATGTAAATTTACAATACCATCTTTGGTAAATCCTGCTTCATCGGTAAAAAGAATAATGCTAATGAAGTTTGGGTTTGTTCATTGTTGATCTAACAACCAGTTTGCGAACTGGATTCTTCGAGGAAAATCTTCAGGAAGTAGTTGATGCACTTTTTGCAGATGATAAGGGTATAACAACTGTTCTTTAAGTACTTCAGCAACTGTACTTTTTGACACATGAAGCTGCGCGGCTAATATTCGAGTGCTTATTGAGGGAGTATCAGCTACAGTATCCAAAATATCTTCCTCCAATTGCACCGTACGTACTGTTCTCCTCACACCAGCATCAGTACTCCTTTTCCCAAAACTTCCTAAAAATAATTAATGAACGTCAATAATGTTACCTTATTAATTGAGAATTGCCCACCAGTTTCTCTTAGACGTTGGTCAATTCGCTGAAATGTTTTCTCATTTGGAATATTGCGATTAGGATATCTTTCTCCATACAACCTTCTTGCTTCATAAGCATTGCAAGATGCAAGTCCGTACATAAGATGCATATCTGCATACTCACTAAATGTGTATCCCATTATCGAATTAAATTTACCAAGGTATTCAAAATTTAATAAATTAATATCGAAGTAGGTACAAAAAGATCAACGTGTCAAGAAGATTTCACATGCACACGTCAATGCGAGATTATTTATTTCGTACCATAGTAACGTTTGTAAAAAAGTGCATTCTTTAATACTGATAAATAAACAATAATAAAACATTAATACTTTTATTATTTTTTTTCTCGAAAACGGTTCATTTTATCGACAATGAACAAGAGTACCTTTTCTTTAGCTTAATGTTCAAGGTATCCAAATTTATTTTTTTTAACTCCTTATCATACAGGGTGTTAAAAATTTGAGCGTTAAAATGTACAATCTAGTCCGTCCCTGGTAAACTAAACAAGCTAATTATGTTTTAAGGGAGTATTTTGAGAGGTCCTTACTACTGTCTATCATATTAAATTTTCGTTAAATTATATTGAGTCGTTTAAAAGTTATTCTAGAAAAACCGATTTCCAGTGGGGTTCTTTAGGGGGCCGTATCTCCCTAGGGAGGGCCGCTAGGAAAAAAATTTATGGGAACTTGTCATCTTATTTTTTAATGTTCTATCTGAGTCCGAGAGATCTCCCACATTTTCCCGGACACCCGGTATATATATATTACATATATATATATATATATATATATATATATATATATATATATATATATATATATATATATATATATATATATATATATATATATATATATATATATATATATATATATATATATATATATATATATATATATATATATATATATATATATATATATATATATATATATATATATATATATATATATATATATATATATATATATATATATATATATATATATATATATATATATATATATATATATATATATATATATATATATATATATATATATATATATATATATATATATATATATATATACTACTATATATTTTATTAAAACCCCATTTTTGTGTTGCCAGATTCATTCAAAACAACGCATAAAATCGATGTGTGACTACAGTGGCCATTGTGGATGTCAAGTTGACAGCCTAATATAATATATGTTTGAAAACCTGTACGCTATTTCTAATATTTATTCTTGTATTTTCTTAAAGTTTATTATAATTATATTAAATATCGGTAAATTTCTTTTACCCGGAACTTCCCTAGTTATAAATATTTCCTTTTATTAGGAATAGTATAATGTAACTCAATTTAGTTCCACACATAATCATTTAGTAGATACAATATATTTATTGGGCGCCATTTTATTCCATCATGTTGGATTCGCGCCAATATCTTACCAATTCCTGTTTCTGCCATATTTAATTTTTGGGTATCATTTAAAATAATTGGATAAGTAGTTTTTACACATTTTTCAATTTTGCTACAAGATTTTAAGTCAACTGAATAAGAAGATTTTTTTACGTTGGAATATAAAAAAAAGTTTGTATAAAGATTTTAGATATGAGATTAAAAAAAACAACTGACAATCGGAAAATAGAAAAATCGAAAAAAATCAATATTTTTTCAAATATGAAGTACCCTTATATTTTATTTAAAATAGAAAATCTCCTTGTTTTTCTCTTTTAAAAATATATAGTTTGTCTACGTTTAGATAATAGTTTTCTGTAATAATTCGACTTTAAACTTTTATTTTAACTGCAATAGAGCATCCCTTCTTTGATCTAGTAAGCCATGAAAGCCAAACAGAATTTGGTGTGATAGTATGTCTGCTGAAAATCGTTATCTATGATATATATAATGATGAATCTATGAAATATATAAATATGTATTTCATTGTCTTCTGATAAATGTTGAACTGGCGTGATTTTATAATGATATATACATCTGCAGGGTAGTATGAATGTCTTTCCACGACTTACCTGTAACGCCTGAAACATTCGGTATTAAGCAATATGGATTTTCTAGAAAATTTATTTTTAACAAGTTTTCAATTTTATCAATATGTTTTTACCTTCGAAACTAATAAATATTTTTTAATGTTCTTCACTATTGTTTTTGCACACTCTCTTTATCCTTTGGAGTTTTTCTTTCGGTGTGAGTTTTAACAACATAATCTATTGGTTGTCTTGATGGAAATATCCCTGGATAAATATCCTCTATATTATATAACATAATGCAATTGCACGAAGTTTTTCTTCCTCGTTAAAAAGCATTTTATAGGTAAATTACAAAAATTATTACTGTTACTATGACGTTTATGCATGAGTAGTTATGATTTCAGTTCATTGCTCATCAAATTCTATTTGACTTTCATGGCTTGCTAGACCAAAGAAGGGATGCTCTATTGTAATTAAAATAAAGATTTTAAGTCGAATTATTACAGAAAGAACTATATATTTTTGAAAAGAGGAAAACGAGGAGAGTTTAATTTTAGGGTATTCCATTTGAAAAAAATATTGATTTTTCCAATTTTTCTATTTTCCGATTGTCAGTTATTTTTTAAATGTCATATCTAAAATCTTCGTTAAAAAATATAAAAACTTTTATATAAACCTTTTTCTTGAATTCCTTCAAATAATACCTTTAAAAGCGTGCCAAATTATAAGGAAAAACCCTGTACATAGAGGCTTGTCAAAAGTTATATTTAGAAACACCTATTTTGGTTATTTTTGTTTCCCTCAGAAACTTTAAACTGACTTTAATGCTACGCCGACTCATTCAGTTTTATATAGGTTTAAGTCTTAGATTAATAAAACATAGACGACGCTACCCATTCATGAATAGTAAAAAATATAATGGCAACAATCCTAAACGTCTGGCCCCGCCTCAATAGAATGTATCAATGAAAAAGAGAGTGACTGGCCCCAAACAGCCATGTAGAACATAGGCGTATCGTGTATTGGGTCATACAGGAGATCTCAATTAAATATTGAAAAATATGAAACCACTTATTGGTATTTAATATTAGTTACAGAATTACATTTCCTCAACTTGGTTAAATAAAACATAGAAAACATTTAAACTGGATGAGTGAAGAATATTGCAATGGACGTTTCGAGAACCATCTTAAATTTGGTTGTTCTACCACCACAGGACTTAATGTAACGTTTCTCTCGGCGATAGAAGGCGTAAAATTAAACATTTTGACCTTACAGCGCAAACATCCTTTTTGAGCCCAAAAATATAGTTAACACATTCTAATTTAGGGTGATACAAATTTTTCGTTTGTACTTCAGGCGCGAAATGCCATTTTAAACGTCGAGTAAATTGGTCTCCTGTTTTAATTAATGTATATCAGTCAAAATATATGTACATGCAATTTTTATGCGAGACACACAAGTTCTGTTAAAAAAATCAACCACATGCAGGCAAAGGGTAAATCTGTTACAGCATATAATATCTCGGTATTTCTTAAGAGTTTGTTAAAAGTACCCTAAAGTTTAAATTTTTCTGCATTGTCGCAAATATCTTTAAAACGGTGTTTTAAAACCGAATTGTTATAAATAATAAAACGAGTGGCCGAAAAAATGTAGTGCGATTCCTATTTTTGATCTTAATTCACGTAATAAAAACATCGGTAAATTTCTTTAACCCGGAACTTCCCTCGTTATGAGTCTTTCCTTTTATTAGGAATACTGCGACACTATTCGAAGGCCACACTTGATTTTTTGACATAATTTATAAATAAATTAAATAATTAGTTTTTTAAGCATATTTAATTTTTTGCAAAATTTGACTGAATAAGATATTTTTGACGCCATCTTAAAGTTTATAGTTATCACTATATCACATATAAATCAATCTAATAAGTATTTTATTTTACCATCTCGGGTACGTACCAAAATGTTACCAGTTTAGTTCTATCTAACCCTTAATTTTGTGCAAAATTTGGTCATTATGTTCCACCGTATTAGATTTTTATTAAACATGAAGATCTGTAAAAATCTGTAATTTTTTTACTATTACAATACTTCAATAAAATAATAGTAATCTAATAATAAAAAGACAATTGGATTTATTGTTTCCAAAGGTTAACAAATTCGATAAATTAGCTTTACCCCTAACCTAACATCCCTCGTAATGAACCCTTTGATTTATTACGGCAATGAAATATAACAAACTGTATATGTACATACTGTACAGGTTGTCCGGATTTGGTTGCAAAAGCAGGGTATCTCGCTTATTTTTAAAGATAGAACCTTGCGGTTTTCACGAACCTGAGCTAATTTTTTGTGAAACTCATGAAGCCGTAAACAAAATTTTCATAGCCTTCTTCGTTTATGAGATACAGGGCGAAATAGAAAATTTTGCATTTTGGGACCCCCCTCATATCTCGGTTATCCTTTAACTTAACGTAAAGGGAAAAATTGCTGCTTATGCAGTTTTTTACGCTGGATCCAGTGGCGTAGTCATATTTTTCATTTGAGTTGTTATTTTTTAGATATGACCCAAATGTGTGTTTTTTTAAATGGGACACCCTGTATATTTGTCCAGAAATTGATTTGTCCTTTTAAAAGCTTCTCAAAAATATATAATAGTATGGGTCTATTTTAATAAACAACAACAAAAATCCTAATTTTTATAATTATCATCCCAAATTTTGCAGTAGGCCATGCAAAACAATGCTGCCTTTTATTTAAAGTCGTTAACAATATCTGCATCCTAACAATAAACCAAAATAAATATGTAATTAAATCTATTTATCAAAATATGTATTGATAATTTCGCACCAAAAAAGTACCACCTACCTAGATGTATGTAACACAAGAACAAAACAGTAATAAATTATTATGTTACAAGCCTTTCAGCAAAAATCAACTGTCGTATAAGAACTACAATAACCAAGGAAATTAAAAGAACTGTTCAAACTGATTTCCATTTTGTTCTATGCATGCTTCGCACAATTTTTGTATTCGTTTTAGGGAATTAAGCAAAATAACGGGATGATTTTGTAAATAGCGAAAATTTTCTCTTATTGCATTTCCTAAATCTTGGACATTATCATAGCGGTCTTTGTAAATTCTATTTTCCAGATATCCCCATAGAAAGAAATCTAAAATCGACAAATCTGGGGACCTAGGGGGCCATCTTATAGGTCCATTCGTTCCGATCCATTAATTGGTAAAATTATTGTCCACAAATAATCTCGTCATTCCAGAATTGTGTGCAGGAGCACCGTCCTGCTGAAAATAAATTTCGTTAATTTGCGCTAGAGGAACATCGTCAAGTAATTCAGGTATAGCTGTCTCTAAAATTTCTATATAGCGATTGGCTGTTAGATTTGATTTCCCTCAAATATATAAAATTTTATATGTGTTCCTAATATGAAGCAGGACACATTTAGACCAAACCTGCCCTGCTGTCTTCTGGGAAATATTTGGTGTTGATTTTCCTGGGACCAGAATCTACTATTGTGCCTATTGAGTATACCAGAATTACTGAAATGTGCTTCGTCTGACCATATAACCTTCCTTTCAAAATCTCTAACCATATCGCATCTTTCTCGAAACCAATTGCAGAAGACTACCCGACGCTCTGCATCCCCTGGCTGTATGTGCTGCACGAGCCTAAATTAGTATGGGTGGTATTTGTGCTTTTTTAGAATTTCTTGAACTCTAGTTTTTGGAATCCCTATGCTCTTTTCACTGGCCCTACGAGAGTTTGTAGGGTAAGCTTTTGCATTAGCCAAAACCGTAATTTCCTCAGCCTCCCGATTTTCTTTATTATATGTTTTCGTACGAGGTTTGATAAATGATCCGTGATTAAGTAAATTCTTTTTTATCCGATAAAAAGTGGATATATTAGGTTGCCTCCTTTCTGGATATCTAAATAAAAATTAAGCAATAGTATTTCAACATACCTAAAAATTAACTATTTACCTGTTAAAATACATCTCAGAAGCCGCTTCAACATTTTCATTACTTAATATAAAACAAGTTAACATATCGTAGTTTTCAAAATGTTCGAAAGTTTGGTTTTCTTCCATAATAATACAAATATATTTTTACACAATAAATAAATATTATGTATTTATTAAGTAGCGCTATATTTTATATACGCGTACAAAATTGGGAAATGTCATTTGCTTCCAAGAAAACAAAAGAAAACGGCATCGTTTTGCATGGCCTACTGCAAAATTTGGGATAATTATAAAAATTAGGATTTTTGTTGTTGTTTATTAAAATAGACCCATACTATTATATATTTTCGAGAAGCTTTTAAAAGGACAAATCAAATTCTGGACAAATATACAGGGTGTCCTATTTAAAAAAACACAACTTTCGGTCATATCTAAAAAATAACAACTCAAATGAAAAATATGACTACACCACTGGATCCAGCGTAAAAAACTGCATAAGCAGCTATTTTTCCCTTTGCGTTAAGTTAAAGGATAACCGAGATACGAGGGGGGGCCCAAAATGCAAAATTTTCTATTTCGCCCTGTATCTCATAAAGGCTATGAAAATTTTGTTTACGGCTTCATGAGTTTCACAAAAAATTAGCTTAGGTTCGTGAAACCTGCAAGGTTCTATCTTAAAAAATAAGCGAGATACCCTGCTTTTGCAACCAAATCCGGACACCCTGTACATATTGATGAATAACTACGTGCTGATCTAAACTAAGTCATGCTTTTTTTCTTTTACAAAAGAAAGAATTCATAAAAAGGGAAGTTGCGAGTAAAGATAATTTACCTATCTGTTATATATTTAATTTATTTTTCTATTATTTAGATCATTATTATTTTTATGAACATTTATGTTTCATAATTCTATCTACACGGTCTATAATAAAAAAGATTATATAATTTATTGTTTTGCTCCATTAAAAAAAGGTTTTATTCAAGAAAAAGCAATTTTGCCGAATTTTTAAAAATTTTATTAAGCCGCCATTTTGCTTTGCCATATAGGATTCGCATTAAAATTTTACCAACTTATATCTGCGTTATGCTTGATTATTGTGTAAAATATCAAATCAATTATATAAGTAACCTTTCTTCCCTGATTTGTTTGAACACTTCATTAGGCCGCCGTTTTGTTATGCCATAATCGCTTCGCACCAAAATTTTGTGATGTTAAGGTAATCCTTAATATCACACTCAATTTTTGTAGAAAAATTAAGATCCCTTGATTAAGTTTGTTTCTTTATTAATTTTTTAACATTTTATCGGGTATCCCCATAATATTGTAACGTATGGATGTTTTAACGAACATAATTTTACTAGGCAAACCTCATAAAAGGGCCTAGGCACGACAGCTCCTTTTGCCGGCTCTGGCATGAGTTGACAGGCGGGGTTATTTTGACTAATTTAATTATTCATTCTGTCCCTTTCGATAATTTAATGCATACAGTATACTTTTCAGAAGACACGTCTTATAACACGGAGCTTAAGTAAGATTTTTAAAAAGGGCGCCATCCGCAATAAAAAAAAGAAATAAATGTGCTGCCGTGTTATAAGTCGGACTTTGCGGAAAATCCTTCTTCCGAAATTATTAACTGTACTTTACCAAAATAAAAAACCTATTTAAACAACAAATTACCAAATTTATTACAAAATAATTAAATTACACTAAGACAAATGTTCAAAATCAACGTAGATGGTGAATTATTTAATAATTTAAAAATAATTAGCAATTATTAAAAGGAAAATTCTTGTGAAATAATTTGTAAAATTACGGTCACTAATATTGAATTATATGTACCCTAATTGGCCAATAATTAAAACACTGTTAAGATAATGAATTACTCAAATTTTCGGATGAAATAAACCAATAAAAATTTTCAGACAATAAAAAAAAAATGGAAATTTCTCACCAAAACTCTTAATAGCTGCGCCACGTGGTGGAGAACCCACGACCTTTGTGGACGGCTCAAGGCTGCATCAGTTCTTTTAACGCCTACCTACTCCTCTCCCTCAATGGTTCTCGAACAGGATTTATGACGAATTGTATCCGGGATGACCTTATTTTCTCGGAACCAAAATTGAATTTAAGATGCAATTGGGAACGGAATTCTATCCAATATTTAATTTAGGCGAGCCTAAATATATAGTTGTGGTAGACAACAAAAAATTTTCTAGCAACTAGTGGCTAGTTCTAAAGGCGGCTAGTTAGGCGTTTAGCTATAAAAACTTATCCAGAAATTCAAGTACTGAATTCAAAATGGATAAGAAAAAATTATGACATGAAATTTTAGATTTCAATTTTATAGTCTTTTTAAAAAAAAGCTAGTTTGTAGAATAATAAAAGGCAAGGCAAAAGGACAAGTCGGTGTAGAGCTGAAAGGAAAAGAAAAAAATAGGCGTCAGCATGGCATGGCGTGATCTCGAAATCCAGTAATATAATATAAAAATTTAATACAAAAATTCACACTTAAATTTTGAACAAATTAATCTAAATAATCAATAATGTAATTACAAATTTTAATGCATTACCTGACTGATGTAACTCTGGGAAAAACTAACAAATTACGTTTCAAGAGTTTGACCCGTCAAAATGGCTGCCGACTTGCACAAAGTTCTGAAGATAAAATGGCTTGCTAAACGTGAAACCAATACGTTTAGCAGAGAAACAAGAATTCAAAAAAAGGTTCCCTTTTTTTAACATAGGATAGCCAAATCTCAACACAGGTTTGCTGGGCTGACGGCGCAAATAAAACCCCAAAGTAAACGTATGTCTTAAATGATTTTAATTGAAAAGAAAAACTATTGCTTAAATATATACTAGAGCAATTTAATTAACTCAATTAATTATAAGCTATATAAATAATATAATTCAACAAACCAAAATTAACAGAAAAATAACTAGAGAAAATAAGTTTTAATCTTTATGTTATCTTCCCAATTGAACTATAATAATATTAAATATCAAATCCCCTTGTAATTATTATGATCAACGACATACATGCAATTATTCGCCAACGAAGAAAGCAATATTGAGTGTACGACAAGAACGCATTTTTAAATCTGCCTTGAGAGGAACAAGGAAAGCCAAAAACTAGTCTACACCACGCGGTGAACAACGTGTCGCCTATTGGCTACCAAATTTATACAAATACGAGGGAGATTCGTAGGTATCCAAAAAAAAATAAATAAATGATATCACTGAAATGTCAGAATTCATGCATCCTTAGCGTCAAATAAATACTGAAATATAGTGATATAACAACTTAAATATACACAATAATTATAATTAGCCTATTTACGTCCAACCGCAAGCTTGAATCTAGAAAAATTTAATACGCGCAATATAGGTCTGTAAGCAATAAAATATTTAAATTATTAAATACTAAATATGTTTACTTAAAAAAAATATAGATTTACTAACATGATAATTTGTCTGACCGTAACGCACGACAGTACACCGTTACAATATGACCATTGATTTTTCAGCAAAATTTAAAGCCAACCGAAAAAGTAGTTTTTCAGCCATGCCGCTCACAGACAGGCCAACGGAAATGTTTATTCATGTTTTTCGATATCTTCTCTAGGGGCCCTGAAATGCCAAGATCTGCAAAATTCCGAAGAGGACTTTTTCACGAATAAAAAACTTGCCACATACGAGGGAAATAATGCGGCTTAACATGAATTCATTTTTTTTGGCATCTATACGGCGATCGTTTCAAGCAGTTTCGAAGTGGTTGACTTGAATAGTTATTAAAGTAAACAGCATGAAGTTACAGAATATCCACTTTGTAGCCTCACAGTTTTAGGCACTTTTCTTTCGCAATTTTTCATTAAAAGTGAATGACCGGAGGTTTAAAGTCACTTAAAGCTCTCAAAATTTACTTGAATCTTCACTAAAGCAAAGAGCATAAAATGATAATAAGAAAGTTGCTTCTAGCCCAACAGATTGAGGCACTGCTCTCTTGTAATTTTTCATAAAAAGTGAATGATCGGGGGTCAGTTATCCTAGAGCTACCAAAATTGGCACAAATCTTTACTAGAGAAAGCAGCATAAAACGGATCAGTATCAATTTCTAGCCCCATAAAGTGAGGTACTTCCCTTTGGTAATTTTTTATTAAAAGTGAATGACCGGGGGTTTGAAATCATCTTTAAGCTACCAAAATTGTCTTGAATCTTCACTAAAGCAAACAGCCTAAAATACTTTAGTATCAACTTTTTAGCTCCACAGATTGAGGCACTTCCCTCTTCCAATTTTTCATAAAAAGCGAATGACCGGGTGTCTAAAATTATCCTAGAGCTACCAAAATTGGCATAAATCTTTATTAGAGCAAGCAGCATAAAACGGCTGAGTATCAACTTTCTAGTCCTTCAGATTGAGGCAATTCCCTCTAGCATTTTTTCATAAAAAGTGAATTACCGGGTTTTAAAGTTATTCTAAAGCTACCAAAATCAACTGAAATTTTCAGTAAAGCAAAGAGCAAAAAATGGCCTAGTATCAGCTTTCTAGCCCCTCAGATAGAGGCACTTCCCTGTCGCAATTTTTCATAAAAAGTGAATGACCGGAGATATATATATATATATATATATATATATATATATATATATATATATATATATATATATATATATTGCATACATTGAAAAACAGCGGTTTTTCAATTTATGCAATCAATTTTGAACATCTTTGAAAAGTGTGAATTAGCATTTGGTATCTTTATTGACTTATCTAAGGCCTATGACTGTCTATATGTCTATATGGAGATATACTTTTGAAAAAAACTGGAGTTATATGGTGTACGGGGCAATGCTTTAAAATGGTTTTCTTCAATTTTAAAATTCTACAGTTTCCTTTATATACTGTCATCTCTGGTAAGAGATTGATACATCGATTTTAATTTGCACTCGTTTTTTACCTTATTTTCCTATTTTTCACAACCCTGGGACAGGTTGGTTGTAATATGTAGTGTTTATTAATTTGACACATTCTTCCAATGTTGTCGATTCTGACTTCCATCTTCAGAATTTCATTATTTTGACAATTTGTCATTAGGCGATTTCTTAATCTCACAGAATTTCGAAGCAATATGGCTTCTCCACTATTCAGTCAGCTGTTAGGTGACTCGATGAAGGAGAGGTCAAGGGCCATTTTGGTAAAATAGGTCACTTTCCTTTGGTATCTCGTGCTTGAAAGTCAAAATATGTCTTTTTAAGAGTTCTTGATTTCCTTTGTGCCTGGTGCGGCATGTTGCATCAAATTTAGTAAAGACTGCTATGTTTGTTTTCTTTACCTTTTTGGATAAAAAAATGCCAATGTCTGGCGGATTTTGTTTACCCATAATTAAGAGTCCAACGTCCACTCTCCAACGTACACCCTACAACCTCCACGCTTCTTCCTTCAGCGACGAAGTCTTTTTGGTATTTTTACCATATTTGTATGAAAATGCAGAGGTAACATAACCTGTCTTTTTTGTCCATTTTCCACATGTTCTTATGGAAGAGTGGACACGTGCACAGGGTTGCTGTGCTGAGATGAGCTAACTCATACCTCCACAGATCTACATCCACTGCTTTTGGAATTAAGGCCAGTTATTTCCATTTTATTTATAATGAGTATGAATATATTTATAGGTTTTATTTTAGTATAACCTCATGAATTTTAAGCCCTTCAGGCAAATTTCATGATTACTTTGTTTATTATACCTAAGACAATATCAATATATACCTATATACTTTTATCTATTTAAATTTATTTACCTACATATAGTGATTAGTGTTGTAAAACCTAATCTGATAATTTTGGTTTGAACAATACATAGACTTATCGGTTAGATAAAGCACATTTCTTACATATTCATATGGGCCAGGGCCGTTTTTAGGGGTGTGCACGGTGTGCCGGCACAAAGGCGGCCAAATTATTGGGGCGGCCGCAGGCCGCCCGCCAAAAACACAAAATTAGCCATTTGATTACAAAAATATACCTATATTTTTGTTTTCAAAATAAAGAAAAATTAAATTACATTTTGTTAGGCTTTTAAGATAAAACATTCATAAGAAATTTATTACCGGTCATTTCTTTTTTTGCTGTGCATGAGTTGCCGAAATTACAATAGAACTATTTATAGCAGCGTTCCTTGGAAAAGCAATAAAAATGATAGATAAGGGCGGCCGCCTTTCAATGCAAAAATGTTTGTTTATACTTCATAATTGGTATGTGTACAGTATATAGTTTTATATAGCTCTATATACTGTAGAATGGGGCAGTTTTTAAATGTTTTGTTTTTCTTTTTAGTATTCGATTAACTAGCGAGAGTTTAACAGTGATATAAAGTGTTTGTTGTTTAGTTATTTTTTTCTACATTTTGCAAAAGTGAAATTTCAAAAGAAACAAATTTTCGTAATTTAAAAAGGTAAGTTCTTCGGATAGATATTACTTTACTTAATATTACCATCCAAATCCGCATCTTACGTTTTGGATTTAATGATTGAGATCAAAAAGTGGTTTATTGTTAATTTTATGTCTAGATTAATTTTCTATATTTCAAGTTTTAAAAAATGTATAAAGTAGTTTTACTAATTTACTTATCTAATAAAAATATAATAATTATATTTATTTTTTGGGTCCTTTTAAAAACAAAATCTGATGCTAGATTACAATTTTACTTATTATTTATAAAAAATTCCATTTGGTGAGAACTTAATTGGGGATACTATAAAATTATATCTTCGCAGATTCAGAACTATTACATAAACATAAACTAAATTTTCTAACTTTAATTACCTTTCAATTTTATTTCCAGATGTCCGATAGAAAAACAAAACGTTTATCTGGAGCTCAATATAAAAAAAGAAAATTAGAAAAGGAAGAAAACAAAAAAAAATTAAGTGGATCTTTGCAAAAATATTTAGTTCCATCAACATCGTCACAGGGTACAGATACAATTGAGGATGAAAATGTAAAGGATGCACATAAAGTAAGCGACCCTGAAGAAAAAAAACACCCTGAATCAAATACAGAAATAGATAATGAAGAAAAGATGCTCTTAACCGATGATAATCCTAACTTAAATGAAGTTATCCCTGAAACTAATGATGATTTTGATGTCAGCGACCCATTCACCTGGCCGGATATTTTACAAAATCAAGTTATTGAGCAAATAGTACAAAACGATTTTCAGCATATAGAAAAAAAATTTCCTTCTGATGAATCGGGAAGGAAATTTTCTTCAACTCAATATTTTCGAATTTTGCCAAATGGTGAAAAAATTAAAAGAGCTTGGTTGGTATACTCTTGTAGAGCAAATAGCATTTTTTGTCTTTGTTGTAAAATATTTTGTAAGGAAGTGTTTAAGTTAAATAGCAAAATGGGGTATTCTGATTGGCGACATCTTTCACATATTTTATCCAAGCATGAATCTTCTGTACATCACTTGCAAGCTAATCAAAAATGGGTTGAGTTAAAAATGTCATTAAATAAAAAATTAACTATTGACAAAGAACGGCAAAATTATTTTGAACTTGAAAGGGAACGCTGGCGCTCTATCTTAAAAAGAGTTATTGCAATTATTCAATTTTTAGCTGGACAATCATTGGCATTTCGTGGAAAAAGTTCCGTCTTATACGAACAAAATAATGGCAATTTTTTAAAAGCTGTTGAAATGGTGGCAAAATTTGACCCAGTGTTATCCGATCATCTAAAAAAAATTACAAAGACCCAAGAATCAAAAAGTAAAATAACTCACTATTTGGGAATTCATTTTCAAAACGAAATAATTACTTTGCTAGCAAAAAATATTTGCCATCATTTTACGACACTCTTAAAAAAATCCAAATATTTTTCCATAATTTTAGATTCTACTCCAGATGCAAGTCATACAGAGCAAATTACATTTGTAGTCAGATATGTAGACTGTAACGAAGAAAATGTTGTCATAAAAGAGTGTTTTTTGGGTTTTTTTCCTATTTTATATACAACTGGGGAAGGGATTTTTAACCTATTGGTTAATGATATTTTGCCTAAGTTTGAATTAGATATTAGGGATATAAGAGGTCAGGGCTATGATAATGGGGCCAATATGTCCGGAAAACATATCGGACTTCAACAAAGGGTAAAAAATGTTAATTGCAGGGCTATATTTGTTCCTTGCACCGCTCACACACTAAATCTAGTAATAAACGATTCCGCTAAAATTTCCCACGAAACAATAAATTTTTTTAACATCGTGCAGGAACTGTATGTATTCTTTTCTTCTTCTCCTTTTCGTTGGGATGTTTTAAAAAAAAATGTTAGTAATTTAAATCTTACATCGGTAAGTGACACCCGATGGGAAAGCAGAGTTAAAGCGCTTAGACCACTTCGGAATCAACTAGGAAATATTTGTAAAGCTTTGGTTGAGCTTTCAGAAGATGTTACAAGAGACTCAAAAACAAAACTAAGTGCCAATTCTTTATTAGAAAAAATAAAATCATTTACTTTTATCTGTAGCTTAGTCATATGGTACGAGTTATTAGTTAAAATTGACGTAGTCAGTAAATTATTGCAAAAAATTAATATTGATCTGACTCAGTGTGTCACATCATTAAAACATGTACTTAACTTTATTAACGAAATGCGATCGGACCAAAGTTTTAACACTTACATAGAAATTTCATCCAATTTAGCAAATGAAATTGATGTGGAACCAGATTTTCCAGAAGTTCGTATAAGGCGGAAAAAATCCCAATTTAGTTATGAAAGTACAGACAATGTATTAACTAACGAACGAGAGAAATTTAAAATAAATTTTTATTATACTGTTATTGACCGAGCTAGAATATCAGTAGAAGAAAGGTTTAATTCTCTTTCGTATTGCAGTAATATTTTTAACTTTTTAACACGGTTTCATGATGTGACATCGGATGATTTAAAACAAAAATGCGTTGAACTTGAAATCGCATTAACCGAAGACGAATCGAGGGATATAAGTGGCGTAGAACTATTTGAAGAAATTGTTACATTTAAATCTCTAACAGATCAAATCAAACCTATTGAGATTCTAAAATTTATTTATAGTAATAATTTGGTCTCATCTTTTCCTAATTTATGTATAAGCTTGAGAATTTTTTTAACAATACCAGTAACGGTTGCATCTGGTGAACGGTCATTCTCAAAATTAAAAATAATAAAAAACTATTTAAGATCTTCTATGTCACAGGAAAGGCTTACAAATTTAGGTATAATTGCCATTGAAAATGAAATTTGTGAAAATTTAGACCATAATAAAATAATAGAAAGGTTCGCAAGTACAAAAGCCAGAAAAATATTTTTGAAATGAAGAGGTTGTTTTTTTATTGGGACTTGCTTAGTTTTATACTTAGATACAATATAAAAGATACCAATTTTTGTTTGTTTGGCTTTTATATTATTTGATATTTAAATAATTAATAGTTTAAACATTTGTATTTTGTTTTATGTTGTTTATTGTTTCGTTTAATAGATTATTACCTTATGTTATGATTGTTATGATACAATGTTACTTGTTAATGTATACGTAGGAACTTAAATATATTTTTTTGTTCAATAAATATTGAGTTTTTTTTTGTTATAAAAGGGCGGCCGTTTTATTTCTGCACAAAGGCGGCCGAGGGGCTAGGAACGGCCCTGATATGGGCATAATTTCTTGATCAAGGAAGCGGTATTTGAATTATTTAATCGGGTATCATTTTAATACAATTACAATGTGTAAAATTTAACATATCAGAGTTGGTTATAAAGTAACATTTTGAGTGAAAATATTCATTACCTTTTTTTTAACATTTATTACACATAATATTTATTACAGCATTATATCATTTCATGTCATCATAAAAAACAAAAAAAAAAGATAGAGTAAACAGATTGAAACTTACTTCAAGTGTTTTATTTTTCATCAGTATTTTCAGAGCGGAATTTCTCAGTTTAAATGCTCTATAAAAACTTTGATAATTAAACTGTGTGGCGCCCAAAAATTAAGTGTAAGTATTCCTTGCCTACTTCCCACTATTGCTACTTGACGAAGGGCTGCCGTTCGCACAACTGCTATTTTAGGGGAAACACATTTCCCTTACAATAGTACAAGTTACAAAATAGCGCCCATAGGCGTGGGGCCTTGAATGATTACACTTTTAGTTTTTTTATCTCTTTTATTTGAAATAAGTTTCATCTGTCAAATATTTTAAATTCTCTTTCAGGTTTTTATTCTATTTCCTCATACTTTTTCTTATATATGTTACAAGGTCAAATAACCATACATTTTTATCATTTCTGTTTCTGGAATCCGTCTTGTGCTTTTTTACATATACAAGGTATACCTACTGCATTTTTTCTCCTCGTATTCATAAATATTTGAATTGATACAATACATTATTTTTGTATACCTATTAGTAGTTCATGCATGTGAAATAATTTAAGAGTCAGTTCTATTTTTACTTAAATACATAGCTTTTTCAATTAGTATCACTTAAAAAACATGTTCGAATTCTTTTCTTTGTAAAATAGTACCTTTCTAAGGTATATTTGGAAACCGTAACCACCCATCGAGTAGTCAAATTTGAACTTTTGAGTTAATGAACACTAGTAATCTTGCTGTCATACATAATTAAAATTCCGGATATTATACAGGTTGGAACAAAAGTTAAGTGCTATACCTTTTAAATGTAAATTTCTGATTCTGAGAAAGTATATTTTAACTTTTGTCTTTTATTTTATAAAAATAAATCCTAATATAGATTCCTATACTGGTTGTCTCAAAAATCTTACTATTTTGGATACACTTGTTCTATTTTTTTATCCTTTTTATACTTTCATCTCTTAATATTTACAATGGCTTCTTTTTGTGAAAAGTTCCAAGTTAATCATCTACTAGGCTATGAACTCAATCATGAATTAAATATTCGTTCTGTCTATACACACCTTACTGTAGATGAGAAAAGAAAAATTCTGACTAGACTTTTAAAAAAAGAAACTAGCAAACCAGGTAGTCAAATCTGTTTGGAATCTTATATGCATAAATTTGATTATGAAAAACTAGAAATAACTAAAAGTATTACCTCTATAGAAAATTTAATTTCTGACTTTGAAGGAACTTCTTCGGATAGCACTTATCTTCGAGTAAAGTCTAGATTAGCTCATTTATGTGGTCAAACACAAAGAATGGTTATTCCTGAGGCCGGTGATGGCACAATTAAACATTTCTCTAATGAATCTTATGCCACTTGTCTTAAATTAGAGTCTGACTTACGAGGATAAAATTGTTGAAGATCCTAATATTTCACATATTAACTGAAACTCTCTCAATCCATCACCTCCTATAGTAAATGTAAATCCTGTTGTTACATGCTTGGCTAGCCTATATCAACTTGGAGAATTAAGTTTAATGGTGATCCTAAAAATGTTTTTTACTTTCTAGAAAGAGTGTCTGACCTTGCTTAGTCTCGTAATGTTTCTGAAGATGAACTTTTTAATTCTGCAGTAGAATTTTTTATTGGTGATGCATTTATATGGTACCACAGTATTAAATCTATTGTTTCTGATTGGCCCTCTTTAGTTTGTATAATTAAAAAAGACTTTTTACCTCCCTATGCAGATGATGATGTTTGGGAACAAATAAGACAGAGAAAACAGAAAAGAAATGAATCTGTTATAATTTTCATTGCTTATTTAGAAAATTTATTTTCTCGATTGTCAACTTCCCCTGCGGAAGTCACTAAAGTAAATAAGAATTTACTTCCTGAATACATTAGTCAGCTAGCTTTGCAGAATATAAACACCCTTAATGATGTATCTGTTTGTTGTAAAAAATTAGAGGAAGCCTCTAAATTGGTTTCTAAGAAACCACCACAAATATCATTTTTGGGTGATTCTGACCAAAGAAATTTTATGAACCAAGTCATTCTAGATATTTTTCTAAAAATTCTAAGAAGTCATATTCTCATAATAAGTATCAACAATCAAATCATTCTGACAAAAAAACAAGAAAAATGTGATAATGTTGAGAAACCTTCTACCTCTCAAGATAATAAATCTCAGCACCAATCCAAAAGTAAAATTGTTTGTTTTAACTGTCAGATACCTAATCATACATATCAGCATTGTAAAGATAAAAGAAAGATATTTTATTTTGGCTGTGGAGAACCTAATGTAAAAATTACTTCATGTCCTAAGTGTTCAAAAAACTGAATAGGTTGTCAAGTGGTTGTCGGGGCTTTGACAAGATTTCAACCACACAAAAGTATTTTAATAAATCAGAATGGAATAATTGGCTTAAACAAGTTGCTGAATTTTATAAAATGAGTTTTAAAAGTAATGAAATTTTACCGGTGTTTGTTAAGAAGAGTCAAGATAATAGAACTTTCATTTCACTAAAACTTTTTGACCAGAATATAACAGTTCTATTAGACTCTGGTGCCAATTCTTCTATTGTAGGTTCTGAAGATATGAACATTTTAAAGAAACTGAAAATTAAGATTTATTCATTTAAAAACTACAGTATTTCTACTGCTGATGGCTCACAACAAATTGTTTTTGGTGTTTCAGACTTACCTATTTTCATTAATGACTGTTGTCAAATAATTAAAGTTCTTGTTGTACCTTCTGTGACACATGCATTTATTTTTGTAATGGATTTTGCTTAAAGTTTTAAATTAATTATGGATTTTAAAAATAATAATTGGTATATTCATCAGGATACTAATAAAGTTAATACTGTAGCAGGGTTACCTAAACCTTTTCTTTCTGCAAAACTTTGCTCATTGGATGATTTGTCTCCTCAACAGCAAAAAATGCCTCAAAATGTTATAGATTCTTTTAAAGAAATTAATAGTACAGATAGATTAGGTAGAACCAATAAAATTAAATTAACTATAAACACTGGTGATCACAAACCCTTTAAAAGGAAACCTTATTTACTTTCTCCCTATATGCAAGAAATTTTAAATAAAGAATTAGATTCTATGATTAAATTGGGTGTTGTCGAAGAATCACAAAGTCCTTGGTCTTCCCCTACTTTACTTTTTAACAAATCAAATGGAGAGTGTAGATTTTGCTATGATGGACATTTTTTAAATGAAATAATTAAACATTACAGTTTCCCATTACCCCACATTGATTGTATTTTAAATAATTTGCAGAATGCTAAATTTATATCTTCTATCGACCTTAGAAAAGTTTTTCGGCAGATATCTTTAGATGATGCTTCTAAAGAGAAAACAGCTTTTTCTATTATTGGTTGAGGCCAATTTCAATTTACAGTAGTTCCTTTTGGTCTGTGCAATGCTGCACAAATTCAACAAAGACTTGTTGATTCTATTTTTGGCCCCAAGTATGAACCATATATATTTTCCTATTTGGATGACATTTTACTATGTTCCCCTACCTTTGAGCATCATATTGAGCTGCTTAACACAGGAAAAAATCTTCTGAAGGATGCTGGTTTAACTGTTAATTTGGAAAAATGTCAGTTCTTTAAAACATCTTTAAACTACCTTGGTTATATTATTGGAAATAATTCTCTTGCTACTGATCCCATCAAAAGTTGAATCAATGACTATCCTCGTCCTCGTACCTCTACAGAAGTAAAACGGTTCATAGGAATGTGTTCTTGGTACCATAGATTCATTAAAGATTTTTCTTCTCTTGTCAGTCCTATAAATGCTCTACTTAAAGGTAAAAAGAAAAGAGAACTAATTAACTGGAATGATGAAGCAGAAGCTGCGTTTTTGTCTATTAAGCAAAGATTAGTTAGTGCACCTGTGTTAGCCCAGCCTGATTTTACATAAAAGTTTTTTGTTCACTCTGATGCCTCAGATGTTGGGCTTAATGGCAAGCTGACTCAGTTTATCGATGGTGAAAAGAGAATAATAGCTTATGCCAGTCGTGCATTATCTTCAGCTGAGAAAAACTATTCAGTGACTGAACGTGATTGTTTGGCAGTTATATTCTGCATTGAAAAATTTAGACCTTGGATTAACGGTACTCGTTTTACGGTCATCACTGATCATTTTAGTCTCCTTTGGCTCAACAATCTAAAAACTACCTCGGGTAAACTTAGTCGCTGGTTGCTTAGATTAAGACAATACACATTTGATTTGCAGCATAGAAAAGGTTCAATGCATTTGGTCCCAGATGCTTTAAGTCGTATACCTTACTCTGATATGGATGATCAGAATGTTCCAAGTTCTTCGAATTCTCAAAATATACCTCTTGAAGTTTCTGTAATATCTATCGATACAGATTCTCTTGATCCTTGGTATGTATCACACCATGATAATATTATTAAAAATCCTGAAAAATATCCTCAATGGCGTGTTAACAATGGATCAATTCAGAAATTTATTTCTAGTAACAGCTCTTATACTTTCAACAAACAGGAATGGAAAGCTGTAGTACCCAAATCTCAAAGGCATAAAGTTATTGAGTCCTGTCATACACCTCCAACTAGTGGTCATTTTGGTTTTCGAAAAACATTGTTTCGAGGGCAGGAAATGTTCTTCTGGCCTCGTATGCGTTTAGATATTTTAAAATTTATTAGCAGATGTTTAGTCTGTGGTGCGCAGAAACACTCAAACTTACCCAAAATTGGCACCATGGGAAAAGAAAAAGTTGTCAATTCACCTGGACAAATTATGTCTTTAGATTTTGTTGGTCCCCTTCCACGTTCGAAGAAAGGTAATAAATGGCTTCTTGTAGTATCCGATTGGTTTTCGAAATATACTTTTATATTCCCTATAAAAACATTCCAAGTCATCTTTAATTGTAGATCATTTAGAAAATGATATTTTTCTTGTCTACAAATTTCTCTAGGCATAACCTTCGAGAGTTGTGTGAAAAATATAAAGTCAAACAGTGGTTTGCCCCTTTTTATTCACCACAGTGTAATTTTGTAGAAAGAAGTAATAAAACCATTATTACAACAATTAGATGTTACATAGATAAACACGAAGATTGGGACTTACATGTTCCTGAAATTAGAGCAGCCATTAACACCGCCGTTCATGAAGTAACTGGTTTTCCACCTTCTTATTTAATGTTTGGCCGACACATTCCTTTGTCTGGTGATTATTTCGATCACACTCTCACAGACCAATCAATTGAAATTTTACCTGGAGAAAGAACACCTTATGCCGAAAATTTGTTAGAGTTTCATAAACTGTTTGTTGATATTCGTCAGAAATTACACTCTGCATATGAAAGGAATTGAAAATCCTATAATCTTCGTAAAAGAGATATAACATTTAATGTAGGTGATAAAGTATGGCGACCAAATAAATCTTTTTCGGTTGCAGCGGACAAGTTTGCAGCTAAACTCAGTCCCAAACATACTCTTTCTAGTTTCTAAAAAATTGTCTCCTTTGGTTTATGAGCTTAAAAATATTGATGGTTCCAAAGCTGGAAAATAGCATGTTAAAGACCTTTTACCTTTTTCTGCAGATTCTGATGACGATCAGGACTCCGTTTCTTCTTGATGTATATTTTTTATAATACTTTTTCTCTTCATTCTTGCTGTTGAACAATTATATCTTTACTGTTTCTTATGGTTTCTATTAGTAGTCTAGCTAAGAAA
This sequence comes from Kuschelorhynchus macadamiae, assembly GCA_030620095.1. Taxonomy (NCBI): domain Eukaryota; kingdom Metazoa; phylum Arthropoda; class Insecta; order Coleoptera; family Curculionidae; genus Kuschelorhynchus; species Kuschelorhynchus macadamiae. The sequence continues at coordinate 68,790 of JAUTXW010002476.1, forward strand.
AAAATATTTCTTACCTTTCCAATGTTACCTTAAAGATATCTCACACTGGATTTCTCTTATCTATTGTTACTCAGCTTCGATAGCAGTTTAACATTTATCTTATTTTCAAAAAATGGCTTGTGTTGAAATTACCTTCTGAATTTGCTAAATCAGTTTATTTATTTTGCATACCTTACCTTACTGATATTGTAAATTACCTCATTTATCTTATGTTAGCTTAACAATTACCTTACCTTATGAGTGTTATATATTACCTCACTTATCTTATGTTAGCTATATTATATATTAGCTTTAACAATTGTGTTACCTTTACCAAAGTCTCCAAAATGATTTTAAAATTTACCTTGTTTTTTTTCTGTTAAAATTAGCAGAGATGTTTTGTTTAGATATGGACAAACTTACCTTTTGATTTGTATCCATTGCGATAAATCAGTTCCAAATATCTAAAGATATTTTGCCTTACCTTTGTTATATTTAGATATATTTGCATTTTTTTGTACATATTTTTGTGAGGGTTGAATCCCCTCATTGAGAAGTTCTCTTATGTGACTTTGCCACACGTATCTGTTTATTGCAACAGACTGTTCTAAAGCATACTAAGTATTGCTTATAATGCATCATATAAATAATATTTATATGACTTTTTACACATCTGAGGATTGTGTTGTATTAATGTTTGACACTGTTATACCACAATAGGATCTTCTATTTGATTTTTGACTTCAGTTGTCATTCATCCTTGTATGAAAACTATTATTAATAGTTCTTGCACTTCTTTAGACCTTACATTGGTCTAACTAAATATCACTATGTTAATGTGATATATGTACAGATTAGATACTAGTTTCTTTCTCTTGTTTTGATATAATTCAGTTAGTTCTGATACTTTCTAATTTAAGTTCATGCCTTGCATGTAGTGCATTATGTGCACTTTTGTTTTGTCAATTTTAGTAGACTTACTCAACTATGACCTTCCCAATTTAGACTTTTAACCAAATTATGACATACCAATAGTGACATCCCTTGCGGACGAATGATAACACGTTAGATATCTAAGCTAAAAGCATCGATTTTAATTTGCACTCGTTTTTTACCTTATTTTCCTATTTTTCACAACCCTGGGGCAGGTTGGTTGTAATATGTAGTGTTTAAGAACACACCTGCCAATCGATAAAGCATCTTTAATTTGACACATTCTTACAATGTTGTCGATTCTCACTTTCATCTTCAGAATTTCATGATTTTAACAATTTGCCATTAGGCGATTTCTTAATCTCGCAGATTTTCGAAGCGATATGGCTTCTCCCCTATTCAGTCAGCTGTTAGGGTGACTCGAAGAAGGAGAGGTCAAGGGCCATTTTGGTAAAAAAGGTCACTTCCCTTTAGCATCTCGTGCTTGAAAGTCAAAATATGTATTTTAAGAGTTGATTTCCATTTTGCCTGATGTGGCTTGTTGCATCATATTTAGTTAAGACTGCCATGTTTGTTTTCTTTACCTTTTTGGATAAAAGGATGCCAATATCTGGCGGATTTTGTTTATTCCCTTAAATTAAGGGTCCAACGTCCACCCTCCAACGTACACCCTACAACCTCCACGCTTCTTCCTTCAGCGACATTATAAGTCTTTTTGGTATTTTTACCATAATTGTATGAAAATGAAGAGGTAACATAACCTGTCTTTTTTGTCCATTTTCCACATGTTCTTATGAAACAGTGGACACGTGCACTGGGTTGCTGTGCTGAGAAGAGCTAACTCATACCTCTACAGATCTACATCCACTGCTTTTGGAATAAAGGCCAGTTATTTCCATTTTATTTATAATGAGTGTGAATATATTTATAGGTTTTATTTTAGTATAACCTCATGAATTTTAAGCCCTTCAGGCAAATTTCATGACTTACTTTGTTTATTATACCTAAAACAATATCAATATATACCTATATACTTTTATCTATTTAAATTCATATACCTACATATAGTGATTAGTGTTGTAAAACCTAATCTGATAATTTTGGTTCGAATAATACATAGGCTTATCAGTTAGATAAAGCCCATTTCTTACATACTCATTTGCGCATAATTTCTTGATCAAGGAAGCGGTATCTAAATTATTTAATCGGGTATCATTTTAATACAATTACAATGCGTAAAATTTAACATATCAGAGTTGGTTATAAAGTAACATTTTGAGTGAAAATTTTCATTACCTTTTTTTTAACATTTGTAATTTTTATTACAGCATTATATCATTTCATGTCATCATAAAAAACAAAAAAAAAGGTAAAGTAAACAGATTGAAACTTACTTCAAGTGTTTTATTTTTCATCATTATTTTCAGAGCGGAATTTCTCAGTTTAAATGCTTTATAAAAACTTAGATAATTAAACTGTGTGGCGCCCAAAAATTAAGTGTAAGTATTCCTTGCCTACTTCCCACTATTGCTACCTGACGAAGAGCTGCCGTTCGCACAACTGCTATTTTAGGGGAAACACATTTCCCTTACAATAGTACAAGTTACAATGTGAATAATCGAAAGCAACTAGTAAGCATTAAAAAAAAATGGGCAAACACACAGGTTTCAACTACTATCCAATTCTTGACAGACAGAATTGAGTGCTTAGAGACGGATGATCATGGCGATGTCATGATTTCGAAAGACTCAAAATTTCTGGGCATCTACATAAATGAATATTTGGACTGGTCATGTCACATTACTGCTTTAATAAAGAAATTAAATTCAATAAGTTATGGTATACGGGTCATTAACAGATATATGAATGAAAAAACATAAAAAATTATGTACTTTGCAAATTTTGAGTCTGTTTTAAGATATGGGATTATTTTCTGTGGTCGGGATAGATTGATTCAAAATACCTTTGTTGCACAGAAACGAGTAATTCGTATAATTAAAAAATGGATTATATTGAATCATACAGATCAGGCTTCAAGAATTTGAATATATATATATATATATATATATATATATATATATATATATATATATATACGACTCAACGTAAAACCAAAACACCCAAATTTTATAATCTAGTCATTAAACGTTTCAAAATTAGTTAGGAAAATCCATCTTCAGAGGGGGTCTCAAGACTGTAAACCCCTACCAAACCAATTTTCGACATATATTTACCTAATATTTTAGTCTACTTTTAAAACAGATTACTCTGTAAAAATATTAAAACTTAATTTCGGGACACCCCATATAACGTTTTATACTTTACTCTAGTAAAGATTTGTACCTATTTTGGTAGCTCTAGGATAACTGTAAACCTCAGGTCATTCACTTTTTATGAAAAATTGCGAGAGCGAAGAGCCTCGATTTGAAGGGCTTTAAACTTAATACTCAAACGTTTTATGCTGATTACTCTAGTCACGGTAGAATTGATAAACGGCAGCGTCAGAAGCATAAAAATCCCGAATTTGCCGACAGCCGCGGCCTGAAGGCAAAACCGGTTCAATCCAGTTTTCACAGCGACTCCGAGCAACTTTGGTGAATTTTAGCACAGTACGTATTATACGAGAGCAAGGCAGAGATATTTTTGTGGCTGTTCCTTTTTCTATAACGATGGTTGGATTTTGCGCAGTGGGTAACTATTTCAGTAAAACCGATGGTTAAAAATCGTTTTTTAGAATTCCAAAAGATCCTTTCAGGTATGAATAAATATTAGCTAGGATTAAAATACCGACCATGTTTTGTTTTCAAAAAAAAAATGGTTTTGTGTTAATGATAAAAGAATAAACTTATAATTCCCATTCATAGGACCAGGGTGAAACCAATAAACAAGCGACATCGATTCTAAAGTCAGAAAAGTAATTTTTTAAGTTTTGAAAAAGTTGGTAGGGCATGTGAAGGTGACGGGGGATTTAAAACTGTGAATCGTGGAGCATCACATTAAAAAATATATATAAGTGTATGATAATGTACATAATTTTACGGGGAGTTAAAATCATTGTTTAATTCAGACTGTTACGCTTGAGAAGCGTTATGTATTATTATAAAATCAAAGTGGGAAAATAAGCCAAGTGTAATTAACACTCACTTTCAACTGCAAATAAAAAGATTTTCGCTCCTTTCAGATGTGAACAGTGGAAACAAAAACTTTTGTAGGAAATCACAGATATTCACATCTTACTAATGATGAATGTAACTTGAAAATTAAAATATGTGCAATATATTTTGAGACACAATATTTTTCGAATCCTCAGAAGAACCGCATTAAATCTGATGGCATCCCTACAATGCATTTACCAATTAATAATAGGTCAGTTTTACACTCATCAACTCAAACACTACTTCTAGAAACGGTTAATGCGTCTACACAAGTTTCTTTAATTGAGTTAGAAAAAACTCAAATAAATAATAGTGATATTGCTATTCAAACTAATAGTAATAGTTCAGAAGAAAGAAAGAAGGAAACTAAAACGGAAGCATGCCAAACCACTAGCATCCTTTCATTCCCATAGTCCCAGTAAACGTAAACTGAAGAGACGCATACATGAACTAGAAAAACAATTGAACATTACACGTGGAAATGAAGACATTACGTTTGAAGACGTTTAAAAGTTTTTAAAAAATAATTACCCAGAAGAATTTTTTAGGTTCTTTAAAGTTCAGTTACATTTAGTAAATAAATTTTCTGGGCCCAAAGGTATATAAAACATTAAAAACAATATTTAGACTTCCATCAAAAAGAACCTTAGAGAGAATTACAATGCACTGAATTGGTACCCCGGGTTACAACAGCTTTCTTCTTAAAGCTCTAGAGCTAAGAGTTAATTTATTAGAGCCCATTTCTAAAGATTGCGTAATATGTGTAGACAAAATGTCACTTAAATCCAATCTTTTCTATAATGTCGTTCGGGATAAAGTTATTGAATTTTTATGAAACCAAAAATAAAATAACAACTGAAATTGCCACTAGTGCCTTGGTAATTATGGTCAAAGGTAACGCAAAAAACTGGAAACAACCTATTACATTTCTATTACATTTTTTTTTAATTCTACAAAAACTACAGAAAGAATTTGCTAATACTACTCCTGTTAACCTCCTATTGTAAATAGAAATAAAAATCCAATAGATCATAATGATCATGGTCTAAATGAAACCTTAATGAAATAATATTTCAGTCCATAAAAAATTTGAAAAGTTGGTTTTAATGTAATCGGTACAATTTCAGATCAGGGTTCTAATTTCTATAAACTTGTAAAAAGTGATTTTATACTTACTCCAGAAAATCCTACATTTCTAGAGGAGACAATTTGCCCGTTTTGTATTTTTCTGACATACCACATTTATTAAAATCCCCTAGGAATAATTTATTTGCACATACATTTCAAGTAGGTATTAATTTTATTTAAAAATGTTATTTAGAACAAATGTACACGTATGATAAAAAAAGAATGTATAGACTAGCACTAAGATTGTCAGATGAACATATATATTGGACCAATTTTCAAAAAATGTAGGTTCGTTACGCCACACAGGTTTTCAGTCATTCTGTATGTACGGCAATGCAGACATTAATAGAGTTTAAGGTTTTACCAGTAGAGGCCGAACATACTGCTAATTTCATTGGAAAAATAAATGCATTTTTTGATGTTCTTTATTGTGACCATCTTCAAAATTTTCAAGCATTTAAAGGAACAGAACAACAACTAGATTTTTTAAAGAAAATGGATAATTTATTTAAAGAAATGAAGGTGTTTAACTCAACAGGGAAAGATATCACTAATTCTATGAGGTTTATTTATGTTTGACGGTTAACTATTTCTTCTCTTTTAAAATTATGGAATATTTTAAAGGAAAAAAATTATTTATTTTTGCTAACACGCCATTTAAACCAGGACTGCTTAGAAATTTTTTTTGGGAAAATTAGAAATGCTTTTGAAGAATGCGAAAAACCCAACACCAATTCAGTTTTCTAGAGCGTTTAAAAATTTTTTTTGGATTAAATTAATTTGAAGAATTTGAGAGAACAAACTGTCTGAATGATATGAATGAAAGTTTAATGAATGTCACTCCAGATCGTTTACAACGAAGTAGCCTACTACTGATTACTTGAAAGTTCATACGACAGATTATCAACATTTTGATAAATGTGAAGGAAACTCTCTAACATATGTAGGAGGTTATTTATTAAAAAAATCTAAAACAACATTCATGTTCTATATGTGTAGAATATGCGACAGGGAAAGACCTTCCGCGAGAAGCAACCATTTTTTGTCGTAAAAAAACCTACAAGAGCACAGAAGAAAAACCTTACGGTGGCTTAACCATTCCCTCTACTTCATTTGTGGATTTTCTAATATCGCTGGAGGACATATTTGTTCAAGAATTCAATAATTTAGCCGGTGTTCCTAACATAGCCAAACATTTAAAAGATAGTTTTCTAAGATTAGTTTTTCTTATCCGTGTAACTTCTTCCCTCTAGCGTATTGTATTTCTTTATATACTAGAGTAAGGATCTATTACACTTTAAAATTTGCTAACAGAAACATAAAAACCCAGAAAGCAAATAAACAAATCCCTATTCCTAATTTCCCAAGTCCTAGAGCAAAATAAAATATATTATTAAGTATCTAGATATCTTAGAGTTCTATTAATTTGGGTTTGTACTTTTTTTTAATTGCGAAGGAATTAATATTTTTGCAATATAAGCTAGATTAAACAACATAAAACTTGTTATTAAATTATTATTTATTTGTTTTCCTATCATTTTAACCTTCAGACATTTTTAAGAACGTGTCGTGTAGCATTTATAACCTAAATATCAGTTCTAAATATGTTAAAATTAGAGCGTCGAATGAAATTATAAAATAATTAAATAGTACAAGACTTATTAATTAGTTGAGCGATTCAATTTTACTAATTGAATGTCCCCTCGTATAAACGCGGTTTAACGAATGGAAAGCCTGGCAAGCAGGTGCCTGCCGCGCCGGTGCGTTTTTGATCTCAATACTTGAAAGGATTTGAGCTCACTAACGTTACTGTCTTGTTTATTTATACTATGCTCTAGTAAAAATTTGTGCCAATTGTGGTTAAGTCTAGGATAAATTTAAACCCTCGTTCATTCACTTTTTTTGAAAAATTGCAAGAGGGAACTACCTTAATTTGAGAGGTTTGAAAGTTGATACTCAGCCGTTTTATGCTGCTTACTTTAGTAAAGATTTTTGCCAATTTTGGTAGCTCTAAGATAAATTTAAACCCCTGGTCATTCAGTTTTCATGAAAAAATTGCAAGAATTCACTTTTAAATGTGTTCAGGTTATTTGTTGCGTTTAGATTGACAAACAAAAATCTTTTTTGGCTTTTTCGCAACTGAATAAAAATATTTAACTTTAAATTAATTGAAGCAGATATTTGTAATATAATTACATACCTCAACATGTAGACTAATCTCTCTACGGAATGTTTCGATACATAATAGAAATAATATTATTTAAGCAAGCATAAGAAATTATATCATTTACCTTAAGTTTTTATAGACACATAGTAGTTGTACAAATACTTTCATCCTATCGGGACTCATATATATAATATCTGCTTCAATTAATTTAAAGTTAAATATTTTTATTCAGTTGCGAAAAAGCCAAAAAAGATTTTTGTTTGTCAAGAGTTCACTTTTTATGAAAAAATTGAAGAAGTGCCTCTATTTGAGTGGCTAGAAAGTTGATACTCTCCTTTTTATGCTGCTTGCTCTAGCAAACATTTGTGCCAATTTTGGTAGCTCTAGGATAACTTTAGACCCCTGGTCATTCACTTTTTATGAAAAATTGCAACAGGGAAGTGCCTCAATCTGTGTTGCTAGAAAGTTGATACTAAGTTATTTTATGCTGTTTGCTTTAGTGAAGATTCAAGTTAATTTTGATAGCTTTAAGATGACTTTAAACCCTAGGTCATTCACTTTTAATAAAAAATTACAAGCGGGAAGTGCCTCAATTTGAGGGGCTAGAAAGTTGATACTCTGCTGTTTTATGCTGCTAACCGTAGTGAAGATTTGTATCGATTTTACAAGCTCTAGGATAATTTTAGACCCCCGGTCATTCACTTTTTATGAAAAATGGCAAGAGGGAAGTGCCTCAATCTATGGGGCTAGAAGGGTGATACTAAGTCATTTTATGCTGTTTGCTTTAGTGAAGATTCACGTTAATTTTGATAGCTTTAAGACGACTTTAAACTCCCGGTCAATCACTTTTTATGAAAAATTACAAGAGGGAAGTGCCTCAATTTGAGGGGCTAGAAAGTTGATACGCAGCCGTTTTATGCGGCTTGCTCTAGAAAAGATTTGTACAAATTTTGGTAGCTCTAGCATAACTTTAGACCCCCGGTCATTCACTTTTTATGAAAAATTGCAAGAGGGGAAGTGCCTCAATCTATAGAGCTAGAAAGTTGATACTAAGTCATTTTATGCTTTTTGCTTTAGTGAAGATTCAAGTAAATTTTAAGAGCTTTAAGATGATTTTAAACCCCCGGTCATTTACTTTTTATGAAAAACTGAAAGACGGAAATGCTTCAATCTGAGGGGCGAGAATGTTGATATTTAGGCGTTTTATGTTGCGCTCTAGCAAAGATTTGTGCTAATTTTAGGAGGTCTAGGATTTTTAAAAACTATGGATATTCGTGGGCATCAAATTACCGGTCATTAAATTAGATCTCTGTGTGCATTTTGTCGTTGATTTTTTTTTGTTACAATCAAGTACAAACTCGATTTTTCGACAACCGCGCGGCATCTAGAAAAATTGGCTACAATTTAAATTAACCCACTTTTCAGTTAAAGCAAACATGAATTAACAAAGAGTACCTATTATTAAAACTTAATATATGTGCCTGAAATTAATACGATATTTGCATGTATTTAAAGTATTTTGCAAATAATACAGAACAGCTGCATATATTTTGCTTTATTGATGTACAAGTATGTAAAAAATTAAATACTGTTCGTTAACTAAAAAAAAACATAGGAACACACGCGGAAAAATATTTAATGACTACTATGTTTGCTATATTTTAATTTCATCTGTAAATAGAATAAAATGATCCGCACTTGGTAAGGGAAGGGGCATTCCAGGAAAGATTTGGTATTAACGTCTGGTTTGGAGTACTAGGAACAGGGGAGGAGCCTCCCCCCGGACGTGACTTCATAGGGGCGCCAAAACATGCACAGGCAAAAAACACAAGACGCCAAAACCGGCAAAGGCAAAAAAAATTATTGGCCATTTACCACAAGGAAACCAGCAATTGGGAATTTTTTTTCTATAGATAATAACATCCACCTATACATTACCATGTTTAAATTTTATTAGAATTCAGCATGGATATTATTTTTATTTTATTGATGCAGCAATTGACCGCTGATCAGCCGCTAATATATTATGCGTCCTAAAAAGTTCTAACATGTTTTGCGTGTTCGGTTCGGCGTATTTTGCCTCGGCAGTGCAAGTGCTTGTGCTGGTCGGCGAATCTATGCTTAGGCTTTAATTTGCAAATAGCAATAGCGATTAGCAATTTTAGTTAGTTTGATGAATTGATGATAAGAGTAATGAATCGAATTACTAAAAAGTCAGGGGCGGCATATCGTCAGGAAAAACAAAAAAGAATTATTTTTACCGCTGAGCTGAAAGGCTTTATGCAGCAGTTCTTAAGAAGAAAGCTCGAGAATACCAATACGTAAGTAATAAAGCTATTTGTTTGTAGTGAAGTCGCCAGTTTGTTCTACGCAACTAATATTATATAATTATCGAAAATATATAAAAATGAAATATTCTCTGAGAATATTCACGAAAAGTTGAGAATTTAAAGGAAATTTTGAGAATTTATGACATTAATGGAAATTTTTGAAATTCTGGAGATTTTACATAATTCAATGGAAATATTTCCAAAAGGGGCTAGAAAGTTGACACTCTGCCGTTTTATGCTGCTTGCTCTAGTAAAGATTTGTGCCAATTTTGGAAGCTCTATGATAACTTTAAACCTCCGGTCATTCGCTTTTTATAAAAAATTGCAAGAGAAAAGTGCCTCAATCTGTAAGGTTAGAAATGCTGTATACTTCAATAACGATTCAAGTCAATTTTGACAGCTTTAAGATGACTATAAACCCCCGGTCATTCACTTTTAATGAAAAATTACAAGAGTTAAGTGCCGTAATTTGAGGAGCTAGAAAGTTGATACTTAACCGTTTTATGTTGCTTGCTCTAGTAAAGATGTGTGCCAATTTTGGTAGCTCTAGGATAAGTTTAGATCCCTGGTCATTCCCCCAAGAGGGAAGTGCCTCAATCTGTGTTGCTAGAAAGTTGATACTAAGTCATTTTATGCTGTTTGCTTTAGTGAAGATTCAAGTTAATTTCCATAGCTTTAAGATGACTTTAAACCCCCGGTGATTCACTTTTAATAAAAAATTACAAGCGGGAAGTGCCTCAATTTGAGGGGCTAGAATGTTGATACTCTGCTGTTTTATGCTGCTAGCTGTAGTGAAGGTTTGTATCGATTTTACAAGCTCTAGGTTAATTTTAGACCCCCGGTCATTCACTTTTTATGAAAAATTTCAACAGGGAAGTGCCTCAATCTGTGGGGCTAGAAAGGTGATACTAAGTCATTTTATGCTGTTTGCTTTAGTGAAGATTCACGTTAATTTTGATAGCCTCCGAGTTTATGGTAAATTACGAGCATATATGAAATCCATAGGATTTTTTAATATATTAAATTTATGTCAACCATTTTAGATTTTTTAAGGAGGCCGTTTGTTTTTTTTAGTTGAACCACATAACAGATGTTTTAGAAAGTAAGTTAAAGATGTGAAAGCTAGCAAAATTTGTGATACGTTTTATTGTAACTACCGACTAAGTAACCGAGACTAACGAAAGGTCATTTAGTCAATTAAAAATTGTTAAACATTTTATTGCTAAAATGTGAAAAAGAGTTATTGAAAAAATTAATTAAATTTTGAAAACCTTATTGCTCTTGGGCAAAACTTAAAGAGAGAAGAGTCGAATTAAAGTAAATATCCCCTGTGTTCACTTAAAAGGTTTAAGGGCCGATTTATCTATCAGTGCTCGGCTAAGTAAAAGCAAAGTTTACTGAATAAAAACATAACTTGCGGCACTTAAACACGTGACTCAATTTACCTATTCCTCGCGTCCCGCTCCGTCTGATACACTCTGGGTACCGGTCGGGTCTTCGGCACATATACAGTTGGTCAGGCTTCGTGATCGCGCCAGTTTGTTATTGTGCTATATAGTGAGACTTTTTTTTTATTTCTTTGACAAATATGAGCCAATATGCCTATTAGATTTTGCTCTGTAGATGGTTGTAAAAAACATGTTTTATCAATTCCGTCGATTCGCCTGTCGGTCTGTATGTCTGTCTATTAGTTTGCGACATAGCTTAAATACTACTTACTCGATTGACTCAATTAAGGGTCATATGAGGATGACCTAGTAATATGTAAAAAAAAAATTGTTAGAGTGGTGTATTATTTTGGGTTAAAATCCAGTAAAAAAAGCAAGTCTTTTTTTAAATTGTCGATGTTTCCCAATTTTATTGTTGCATCCTCAGAACACATATAGATTCTATATCCTGCATGAAACCCATATTATCAGTCTGTATCTACTCCGTTGGTCTGTAGATATTTCCCAGATATTAAGTGTCTAAATGGTTTTCGTTAACGATCCTCTTGTTATGTTAGACTGGTGTATTATTTGGGGTTGGGATCCAGTAAAAAAACAACAGACTTTTTTAAACTGTCGACGTTTCGCTATTTTATTGTTGTATTCTCAGGACAAATATATACATTGTATAACCCACATTGGCAGTCTTTACCTACTACGCTAGTTCGCAAATATGTCCCAGATATTAAGTTTCTAAATGGTTTTCATTAACAATCCTTTTGTTGTTATGTTAGAGTGGTGTATTATTTGGAGTTGGGATCCAGTAAAAAACAATAGATTTTTTTTAACTGTCGACGTTTCACTATTTTATTGTTGCATTCTCAGGACACATATATAAATTCTGTATCCTGCACAAAACCAGTATTTTCAGTCTTTACCTATACTACGTTGTTGACAATTGACTTTAAATTTTGCAGAAAAATTAAATGTGCAAATGTGTGTATGTGTCAATGTAAAAACTATTTATTGAATTTATTTTAAATTATTCCCAAAAGTTAAATGTGACATAGGTAGAAAGAAAATGGTAAAATATTGGTAGGAATCCAATATCATGAAACAAAATGGCGGCCAATAAAAATTAAAAGTATAATACCGTGACTATGTACTAAAGTAAACTGAGTCACACTTCACTATTCCGAACAAATGGAAAAAAAACGAGGGAAGTTCCGAGTAAAGGAAATTTACCGATTTTTTTATTTATAAAATAAAAATATCGTATTCTTAAATTCGACTAGCAGGTAAGTAACAATTTAATATTAAATTTACTATATTTAAATAACATTTAAAACTGTAATTGCAAAATATTAAACTAGTCCGACGACAAAATTCAACAACAATAATTTTTGTCTAAAGTTATTTATACTTTTAAAATTCCCTTGTAGATAAAAATTCGTAGCGCGAAGCCAAACTACTTTTATACAGCTTGGTAATAGGAGGCAGTGTCGATGGGGTTTGAAACTAGACGGCTCGCCTTTTATCTGCGATTTTCAAAGGGCCCAGTGCGGCAACTTATATTTTTATTCAGTAAACTTTGGTAAAAGTAGCTCTTGGTTTCATTGTAAGTATCAGTTAAATCGTTAATTAGTGTAGCTAACTTAGCTTAGCACTGATAAACCTGCCCTAAGAGTTAGACCGGATCTATTTGACTTATCTTGGTAGTTAAAACAGTTAGTTTATCAGTTATGTTCTGCTTATGTCACTGTCATTTTGTAATTGTGACATTTAGAAGAATGTTTTGTGCTATTGTTGCTTCTGTCACTTTAAACCCATAACTTTCAAGTTATACCTGGTCTAAATTTAAACCGTTTTAGTGAATACAGCTGTATGTTAAAAAATTAATAAGATTTTTTAATTTCCCATCTGCCTGGGTAAACTGAAAATAGAAGATGTAGAAGCTTTACTGCAAATTATTCCTTCAAATAATAATACCCATATCCCAAAACCGGATGTTTATGATTTATTTGTAGAGCTAGAAGTTTTGTTTACATTTTACATCTTGCAGTAAAGCTTCTTGTTTAAAAGATGTAATAAATAATGTTTTAGAAAGTAAGTTAAACATGTTAAAGCTAGAAAAATTTGTGATACGTTTTATTGTATCTGCCGGCTACGTAAGCTCCACTAACGAAAGGTCACTTAGGACGGGTTTATCAGTGTTCAGCTAAGTCAAAGTAGTTCTTGGTTTCGTTGTAACTATAATTTAAATCGTTTATTAGCAACGCTGATAAACCATTTAACTGATAGTTACAACGAAACCAAGAGCTACTTTAACTTAGCCGAGCACTGATAAACTGCTTATTACGCAGTTTTTTACGTAGAATCCAGTGGCGTAGTCAGATTTTTTTTATCACCTAACATTTTTGAGTTATTTACCAATATTATGTATTTTTAAATGGGACACCCTGTATTTGGTTGACAGTTCGATAGGGTTTTTTTTTAACTTTTCAAATATATAATTTGTGGTATTTATCTGTATCCGTTGCCCTAAAATTTACATTTTTAAATATTTTTTTCTAAAATATCCCAGATAGCCATGAAAAACATTTGCTGTATCTATTCCACTACCTAGATCTACTTAGATAGATACCTTAAATTGGAGTTTCAATTAAGATTTTATACTAAATTTTTAAATAATATAAATATATTACCATACATCAATAACAATTTTAAGAAAACATCAAAAACAAGTAACAAGTTTATAACAATTTTTTTAAATTACAGCTTTAATAGCTTTAGCAAAACAAATACTTAATGATTTAGTTTACTTCTTATTTATTATTTACAAGAATTGCTGAAAATGATTTCCGTTTTTTTAACACATAATTCAGTCAGTTTTGAAATTCGATTAAGAGCATTCAATAATATGATTGATCGCCCTTGTAAATCTCGAAATGCCGTTTCGGTAGCTGCGCCCAGTTCTTTCATTGTTCGGTGGCGGGTTTTATAGACCTTATCTTGTATATAGCCCTATACGAAAAAATCCAGCACCGAAAGATCGGGAGACCGCGCTGGCCACCTTATTGGTCCATTAGTGGCTATCCATTTTTGAGGAAATTGATTTTACAAAAATGGGCGTACAAAATTAGAATTATGTGCAGATGCGCCATCTCGCTGAAAGAAGATATTATCTAAATGCGCCAGAGGAACGTTATCCAACAACTCTGGTATTACCTCCTGCAATATGTCTGGGTAACGAACCCCTGAGAGACCTTCTTCATATATGCAATAAACGATTTGTGTGCCCAAAATGTAGCATGCAACACTAAAGCCAAATCGACCTCATTGTTCCCGCTCAAATACTAAATATTTATTTTCCTGATGCCAGTACCTGGTATTTTGTCGATTAAAAATACCAGCACTTGAGAAGTGTGCTTTATCAGACATATAACCATTCTTGCAAAATTTACATTTTCTCTAACTTTTAGTTGGAACCAATTGCCAAAACGTAATTTACGTTCGGCATCGCCAGGGTGCAAGTGCTGCACTATGTTTACTTTATACGGAAAAAAATTGTATTCTTTAATATTGTCTGTGCTCTAGACTTAATAACACCGACTCCAGCTTCAATAGCTCTACATGAAACTGAATGGTTCGCCTGGACATAGGCCACGACGTTGATTTCATCATTTTCGCGATTTTCTTTATTATATGATTTTGGTCGTAGCTGAATAAACACTCCATAATCATTCAAATTTTTTTTTCAGTATAGAAAATATTGTGGCAAAAGGCTGTCGTCGCTCATGATACCTAAAATTATTTTCACCTTTTAGATCCTAATTGTTCTCTTAATAATTATCAGAAAAACGATAGTTAGGATAATGGCATCCGTGGAAAATTGATTTAAATACCCAGATGTAAAACACCTACCCCTTCGAATAAATATACCTACCACGATTTATTATAGATTTTACTCACTACTAGTTAACTAGATACCTACATACCTGTTATAATAAAGGGCGGCAGCCTCAACATTATTTTCATTTGACTGTATGTAACAAACTAACATATACTTTTTAAAATTTTCATAACTTCGCCTTTCAGCCATTTTTAGCAATAAAGAAAGTATAAATGGGAAATAAATAAATGAGTAAATAAATATTAAAAAATGTAAGATAATGAGGTAAAAACTCAACAATTAGGTATTACTTATCAAAACTTGACAGGAATAAACAATTCATATACAATTGTTTATTATGTATTATATTGTAAATTTCCTTAAAATGTAAAAATTGGGGTTGTTTTTTAAAATAAATACCACAAATTATATACATTTGAAAAGCTAAAAAAACCCTATCGAACGGTCAACCAATATACAGAGTGTCCCATTTAAAAAAACATAATATTGGTAAATAACTCAAAAATGGTAGGTGATAAAAAAATCTGACTACGCCACTGGATTCTACGTAAAAAACTGCGTAATAAGCAGTTTTTACCTTTTTGATATCTCAAACGTTGGGAAAACCGCAAGTCTCTATCTTGTCAAATAGCCGAGATACCCCCGTAAAAGCATCGAAATTTGGACACCCTGTACATTTTAATATTTTTACCCAAAAAAAAACTAAAAGTATATTTGGTAATATGGCAATGCAAAAATTATAATAAGCACATTCCACATTAGCTTAAAATTTGAGCATGGCCACAAATTTTTTTTTCGCCGTTAGAATATTAATTAAAGCACCAGCACTTAGAGGGCGCCGAGGCTCGTTCTTCCCTCCTAGTGAAAGCAACGTCACTACGGCCCTAACTAGGAACTCGAAAAATAGGTCCCATTTTTTTTATAAGCCCCTGGATGCAGAACATTATTTGCAATTCCTCCAAAATACAATAGAGGATTTTATGGACAATTTATCCATTGTTTATTACAATCAAGTATATTTTCAGCAAGATGGGGCACCTACACAAAATTGCAGAGTAGTGACTAACTACCTGAAGAAAAATTCGGCGACAATTGGATAGGTACAAATGGGCCAGTCAGATGGCCGTCGAGATCGCCTGACCTCACTTCGTTAGATTTTTCATATTGGGGCTACATTAAACAAAAGGTCTACAAAACACCAATAGAAAATCGTGCGGACCTTATTAATTGAATTACAAGGGCGATAGAAAAAATAACTCCAAGGCAGATGGAAAACATTTTACAAGAGTTTCATAACAGAATTCGTACGTGCTATAAAGTTAATGGACAACGTTTTGAAGACCTTGTCTATAGATGAACTTTTTTCTTGGTTTTTTATTACTCACGTAGCTTTAGTTCTATTTCGTGTTTTTCCTTGAGAGGATTTTTTATGCTTGAATATTATTTAAATTAGTGTTTTGTGGCGTAATGACAGTTAAAGCTACTCAGTAATATCCTTAATAAATACCTATTTAACTATAATATTGGTAATATTTCTTATAGTAAATAATAAACAATGATCAGTTATACAGCGTGTGAAAACATCAAAAAACAGTCATTTTAAAATAACTTTTTTTAGGTAAGTTTATTTATATTTATAATGTTAACTAATTTTTCGTTTTTACTCAATTTACATTGCTGTATAAGATATGCTTAGCCTTATAGATAACATATCATAGGCATTTTATTCCTTTATTATATGTTAAGAACTCAATTTAATATCATGTGAAATTCAAAAACCCAGTCCTTCCTTAGTACCTATATTTGATGACCGCAAAACGTTAAATACACCATTTGGAAAAACAGTTTTGAGCAGTACGTTTGCAAATTCTAATACCTTGTTTTTTTTATTCGTACATTGAACAAAACAATAATTCTGAACTAAGGTATGTACCTACTTTAAAAATTAGAAGGTGAATAAAAGAATGACAGCTGTGTTGTTTCTTTATTTCAAATGGTATGCAAGTAGTTTTTTTCAGTAGTTTTTTTAGGCTGAATTTTTAATTATTTCATTAAGCCGCCATTACGGAGCCATTGTGTGGTGAACCAAAGCCAAACAAGTTGTAGCACAGAATAAAATGCAAGAACTACAGAGATTAGCGATTTACGATAGCACTGCAGGTGTTGCTGTGCTTGCCGCTTCTTGATGTATTTCTAAAAGGTGAGGCAGAGAGAGAGAGCATACTTTGAAATTGACATCAGCGTCTCAACAGAACCAGGAAAAGAGGCAGACATACACATCCCTGACGGCTCGCAGAATCCATCTGGGGCTGGCTTGGGAGTGTATATACCAGAACTCGACCTGAAAATTAGTATGGCCCTAGGCAAAGGAGTGACTGTTTTCCAGACAGAACTGCTTGGAATTCTGCAAGGTGCCGTACAAACAGAAAAAGAAAGAATAACAGGTAAAAAACTTGTTATTCTCCCAGACAGCAAACAAGTCTTGAAAATCCTAAAAAAGAATAAAATAACATCCAAACTGATTCTTTAGTATCACCAGATACTGGAGACGGTTTCCCAGAGGAATACGGGCATAGTGTCCTGGATTAAGGAACACAGTGGAATCGAAGGAAATGAAAAAGCAGATATGCTGGCGCGTAACGGAGCAAAGGGCAAACCATGCGGCCCTGAACCCTTCGCGCCGCTATTTTCTAAGGCAAACAATCTAAACATAAATGAACAGTCAACAAAGATATTAAAAGAGAGATGGGAGAGACAGGGCTTTAGACACTCAGGTGCCGCAATTCTACAGAGTGCCTCCTTGGGCTCTCTCGAGGAAATCTTAGAAGACTGGTAGGAATGCTAACGGGACACTGTAAACTAAACAAACACCTTCACACCTTGGGCGTCCTCCCGGTTCCAAGTTGTAGGGGGTGCAACGAGGACTACGAGACTGCTGAACATGTTCTTTGTTACTGCCCAGTTCTTGTAAATACCAGAGAATCCATTATGGGGGAAAGATGATCATAAATGGCCACAATCGGAGAATGCTCGGCCGATGCTGAACTATATCAACGTTGTTGGCTGGCGCGACGAGTAAAACTCTGAAGGAGGTTACAATGGGCTCACTTGAAAGGCCTAAGTGATAGGTTGGCGCAAGTCACCCCTCCATACTCTCTATCTATCTACCTATCTAAGCCGCCATTTTGTACGCCATGTTGGATTCGTACCAACATTTTGCCAGTCAATTTTTATAATACTTGATGTTTGTACAAAATTTGAGATAAATTGGATATGTAGTTGTTTAGTAATAATATTTTCAACATTTCAGTAGGCCGCTATTTTGTTTTGTCATTTGGGATTTTTACCAAAATATTACCATCCCATATGACCCTTAATGTTTGACCAAAATTTGAGGTCAACGTGGTAAGTAGCCTTTTAGCTATGCCGCGCACAGACAGACCGACGGAATTGAGAACATATGTTGCATCTAGGGACCCTGAAACGTGAAGATTGAAAAAATCTCGGAGGATAATTTTTTCACGATTACAATACTTCCCTTATGAGGCCACATAACAAATTTCAATATTTTTAGACAAAACAATTAAAAGATATTGAATGATAAAATAATTTCTGCAATTAGGGCTTTCAATTTCGAAACCAGTTTACAGCTTCGAAAACCATGAGATTAAAAACGCGATCTGGCAAAATTCCTTAAATTTAATAACGCGATCCACGGAAGAATTGAAATGTAAACGTTATTACTCAGTTCGCGTATTGATCGTTCGATCGCAGTTTGTCTATGATTTGCAGAACTTCACTTTTGTTGCCGGGGGCTCCCAAAATACGTACACAATTAGTAACAAATTTTATTTAGTTGTTTTTAAAATATGAATTGGTATAGCGTAGGCTATAGCGTATTTAAAGCTGTTTTAGTATCTATCTTAAAGTTTTTTACTAATTATTATTAAATGTCAGAAACTGTATAAACTTCACTACGTCTGAAACAATAATGCCCCTCTCCGGCCGACCCAACGCTGCTGAGTTGATCGCTTCTCCGCCCAAATTGAGGTTATGTGATAATTTGGGCGCCGAAAGTGCAGTATCTGTATTAATCTGTGGTTATACGTTTAAGGTAACATTTTAACAAATAATTTTTCTAAATGTCACAATTATAAAATGACAGTGACATAAGCGAAACATAACCGGAGAACTAAGAGTTTTAAGTACCATGGCAACTAGACCTGGGGTGATTTAGCGAAACAACTGACAAAGGTTGGAAGTAGCATCCATTTCTTAAATGGAAAATTGAATGTATTTTTTGACGTCAAGTAGGCCAGTTTTTCATTACGATTTGACAATTACTGTTAACCTTAAAATTATTTTGTTGACGTTGAGCAAAACACGACACATTTGTTTGGCCTAATTAATTAAGTATATTTTATTATTTTGGAAATAATTAAAAGGTGATGAAGAGTTAAAAATCTGAAGCTACTAAGGTCTGCCTGGAGATCCTTAATATTTGTGTTTGTTATACTTCTAAAATGGAAGATATAGCAGCATTGTTGGCATCAATTGGTGATGGTGAATAATATTGTACCTAATACCTACTAATATTCTAATAAAACAGAAGTTAACAAATAAGTGGTGATTTCAAGAGACCTAAATTTGACTTTAATTAATCGCTACATGTGAGTGCAGTGAAAAAAGTAAACATTTTAGTGGATATTATATTGTGCTTTTCCAGAACAGATTTTAATGTTATTATACCTTATTATAAAGGCGTAATATAATATTTTTGCACTTGTATTTCCAAATATTTTAGAGACATTAGAGAATATGATATTCTTAAAGACACTGTCAGGTATTTCGAGGTAGGAAATAACTATTTTAAGATACATAACACCTTTTTAAATAAATAGGACACTAAACAAACATTTGTTAAAGAATCAACATTAAACTAAAATCTAATAATTTTAGCAGACAATTGTTGAATACTTTAGTAAGCCATATTTTGAGATAGAGCTTAAGTTTTTTTTCTTTATTGTCTACAAATTCAATGTACTGTAGTGATAAATGCATACATATCTTTATTAGAGTGGGCTAGTTTTAGACGTACTAGTCAAAATGTTATATTTATTCGGAATTAAATATTTTTTCAAAATGAAACTTCCAACTTTAATTTCTAATACATTTGTTTTCTATATTTATCTAATGAATTGGTAATAAGAATATGTTTTTTATTTTTCCAAATGTATTGTTTATTTTAAGATGATTTTTAATAAAATGGTAATATGGTCTTAATAAAATAAGTTACACACTTATTCTATGTTAAAATTATTAAAATACATAATAGGATTTATTAAATCATTAGAAAAAATAAACAAATAGAAGTTAATACTTTTACCATTTAATTATAAAGTTTAAAATAAATAAAAGCCCTTATTGAAGAAGGGCAACCACCAGCATTTAGATCAGTTTAAAAGAGTAAAAAATGAAAAATTAACCCTTTACAATTTTGCAGAACTTTGCATTTTAGGGTGCTTGGGCCCCATGTTTTCCCACTTCTGTCAGTCTGTCTGTACGCAGCATAGCTTAAAAACTACTTATCCAGTTGAATTTAAGTTTTCAACAGAATGGAAACATTTTGGTATATAGAATATGGCGAAACAAAATGGTGGCCTAATGAAATAAAATTGCATAAAACTCAAGTGAGAAACAGAGACAGACTGGTAAAATTTTAGTCCGAATCTTGTATGACAAAGGTAAATGACGGCCTAATAAATTATTTGAATATGCAGACAATCTGTACGAGGGAAATTGATTGCCATCTAAAGTAGTCCCTCTCTAATATTTTTATTATTTCTCGTACTAAAAAATATTACACACAGTGTAATTTTTTACATGGAATGCTCTGTATAAAGAAGCCCTTTTAAGAAATACTCTATTTGTAACTGTTACGAAATTTATATACTCAAAAATAATATGGCCATTTGCAGGAAGGTATTAATTTTAGTTTTTTAAATATCATAGGTGGGTATATCAGAAAATTTGGCATGAAGTTTTTTGGAAAGATATTTTTTAGCTTTTCATAGGTGTAAAAAATAGACAGGGTATTCATTTAATAAAAATAGATATTTTGTCACTCTCTATAAATTTCAAAGATACTGATATGATACCATATGATTGGGAAGAAAAAAATTTACTTTGCATTTTTTTCATTGCATTAAAAATCACAGTTGATCCTATACCTAATAGAGTAATTTTATCGTCTAAAAACTAAAAATTGACGTTTGGAGAGTTTACATAACTACCAAAAGGAACAGTTGGAACTGAAAAATAAATATTTCTATGTTCATACCTTAACTTTTGGAAATTTGTTTAAAGATTCATATAGCACCCATAACTAATTTCATAATGGTATCAATCTCTAACTTTCTATATCCCTGTAAATCTGTATCTATAAAACGCCTAAATATAATTATTTTTTTTTAGATTTAAGTATAGTCATAAATCTTTAAGATATAAATGAAATAATTTTCCATTTTGATTATTATGAAATTGACTGGAACTTCTTTAATTTTTTTTTTAAAGTGTTGCGATATTTTATAGTGAAAATCAAGTCTATATTTGTCACTAAATAAAACAATATTACAATTGGACATGTTTTTATTGTTCAAGTTGTTACAAGCTGAAATTAGTTTCCATTGCTGCTGATTTCTGGTGATATGTAAGTACACACCATTTTCTTTTACAAAGGGTCCAAAGGACTCACACTGTGACTAGAAATACCTAAAAAGAAGAAAAAATATTGTAAAAAAATTGCTTTTCGAAAAATCAGCTGTAAATATGCTGTTAAAAAAACTTCCTTATTGATAAAATAGGTATATTTCCAATTTTCGTTAAAAATTAAAAGCAATACTTAAGAAGCATATTCCCCTTAAGAAAATATGAAGAATATCCATATAAATATGGCTTTTTAAACTTGTGTTTGTAACCAACAGCATGTATAGTACCTCAACCCAATTTTTTTTATTCAATATAACCATAACCCCTACATTAATTAATTAATTTTAGGTACTGATGTCCAAATTTGTAGACAAAATTCAAGTTTACTAATTTTCAACCAGAATTTATATATTGAGTTGTGGTTTTCGATAATGCCTAGCACTATATGTTGGATTTATCGCTTCGAAAATGCAAAAGGCCACAAGAAATCTGTTACACAGAGTATTATTTAAGCCCTTGTCATTTTCACAAAATGTTTATACACACACAATGACTATTACAAAACGAAATATTATATTGTTCTTTTCTACCCAGGATAATTCACACCCGAATACCAAAAAACTTTTTTTATATAAAGGGTGTTTTCACCAAAATGTAAATTTTTCTGGATGTGTTGTTTTTCTCAGCTCCCATATGCATCAAACAATTGTTTCTTACCCCATTCTATTGTGAACTTTTTACTTTAAACTAACTTTCATGATCCATCAGATTAAAAGGTCATTTGAGAGTTTAAAAATTAATGAAACTTATTAAATAATGGTAAAAAGTCTGTTATTATTTAAATTTACATAGATATTAATGAATTCTAATGATGGGTTTAAAGTTAGTTCAAAGTAAAAAATATGCAAAACAGTTTTTTATAAGTATAATGTTTTTATTTATATTTTGACATCTAGATACAGCTTTAACTATAGAAAATAAAAACACAATAATTGTAGGATTTTTTCACTATTATCTTCTAAGAATACAAAATATTACTGAATAGAAGAAATTACATAACCTATATTTTTTTTAGCTGGCCCCATTTAATGCAACATTAAATTAATCTGAAGTTAGCAATTATATCAGGTTTGGTACCTTTATCTTTAAAGATTATCCAAAAAATTAATAAAAGCCATTTCATAAGAGGCAAAGATATTAGTCCTCTCTCTCTCTCTCTGAACTCATATATTTATAATCGGTATGAAAAGACTAATTTAATTAGATAATAATATTCAAGGTGTCACATTTAAAAAATCCATGTTATGTAGTTTTTTCTACTTTTCAATAATTTTTAGAAATATTTGATATTCTTAGACCATAATACAGGAATAATCCTACAAATTTTGAAATTAAAGTTTTTTTTTAAATTGTCTATAATTAAAGATGTAACTAGGTGTCAAAAATATAAATGAAAGCCCTGTACAACAGTCGCATTTATAAATTTAGAGACATTACCTTTATTCATAACTGAGGTAAGAAATAATAGTATAAGGGATACAAAAGTTGAGAAAAAAAAAACATGTTTAAAAAAAAATTACAATTTCGTTAAAAACAACCTGTACAAAAAAAAACTAAAGCATTAAAAAAAAACAAGGAAAACTTTTTTTTACAAGTGTTTTACAAAACACTCTGTAAAACAACTTATTGAAGACCTGCTTTAACATCCTCTAGGCTATAAACTTAGTGCTAGACCCTGGACTAGGACCCTTGCCTCCCCTGGAAAATGTAAATATTGTATATTACATATATAAATTACATTTATATACCAAATGGACTATGCATGACCTTTTTTGGTTTTTTTTCATCAGTTATGGTTCTGCGGGCGCCCATGCAATATCCCAAAAAAAAGACATCACCTCCCCTATGCCCCCCTTAGTTACGCGCCTGCTAGACAGTGTCGAAAACCGTAACTAAATATGTTAATTTTTGTTGAACAAAAATTGAGATCTGAATATTGTCCAAAAATTTCCATCTTTAAGTTCATCATTTATACGTCACAATCCACAATGCCACTAGGTATTCTAAAAATTATACTGAACAAAGCCTATAAGAAAGGGTGAATTGCGAGGTAGCTACTGGGACTACACATAAATCTTATAAAACTAGCTTGAGGGAAATTCCCTACATTTTATATATGATGTAGTTCTTGACTTTCTGAACAATAGATACCATGATCACCTCCAAATCTTACAAAATAGAGACAGAATTGAATTTATAAAATAAAATTATTCTGAAGAAAAAATCGAGAAAAAAAATGTTTCTTGTTACAAAATACAGTTTTCAACTGTGAGTAATCTTAATTTTCATAGACTTAAGTCAGTTATACTTTATTTGATATGATTAAAAACGGCAACATACAGATGTTTCAAGTAAATTGAAGTTTCAAAAATAAAATTTTAAACAAAACGAATTACAAATTCATGTATAGTCTTTTTTAAGGTATTAAACCTGAGTTTACCAAATTGCATATAAACCAGACGTTTTGTTCTTTAATAAAACAAAATAGTCCATAATAAAAAAACAGCAGCTGCACCTTATACAACATTTTTGGGACATCCTGTATAAATATTTAATCCTTACAAAATGTACTTTTAGCAACCTAGTTTCTTCCAGTACCTAACAAGGTATCCCAGAATTACATAATAATGGATTTGAAATAACCTCTTCTGGTCAAAAATGGCAAACACAGTTTACTTAACTTACAAAAAATAAGGTTTCTTCATGATATAGGTATAATGTATAATGTTTTCTCTAAAATTAAGTTTGGTTCACTTTTGTTACTTTATGTATATTAATGTAGTTTTGTTTAATTTTTAACACATCTGATATTTTATACAGATTTTATGTACAGGATGTTTGGTTATATTTTAAACAGTACCCTAGAGACTTTATTATGAGTTATCAAAAAACTTTAAATATAAGTGTTTAGGTTTGGTCAATTTACAAGAAAAACAAACAAAAGATAATAGGAAATTTAGTAAATGGGCATCGACTGCGTTATTTTAAAAGGCACACCCTGTATAATAGATACACCTCAAATGGTTTCTTCTTGCTGATTATTAATAATGGACTAGGTTTAAGACCTTTATCTCTAAAGATAAACAAGAAATTTAAGAAAAACCCTATCATAAGAAGCAAATCTCTTACACATTGCCTCTTATGGCAGGGTTTTTCTAAAATTTCTCTATTATCTTTAGAGATAAAGTTTAAACCTAGTATATTTATAATCGGCAAGAATGATTAATGAATGATGATTTTGTTCAAACCCAAAAACATTTGTATTTAAAGTTTTCTGATAACTCATAGCATAAGGCCTCTAGGGTACGTACCATTTAAAATATAATCAGGCTCCCTGTACAATTTTACATAGGAATAAACAAATAAATTCCATTAAACATAATGAACTTATTAAATCATATAATAGTTATTTTTTTAAATAGAATATTTTTATTGTGATGTGGAACTTCAAAAGCGATTCATAGATTTGAACAAAAGATTAATTTAAAAATACACATTAAAAATTGCAATTAGCAAAACCCAAGGAAAAGCAAACACTTCAAACATATTTGTATCACACTGTAAGAAATTAAACAAACATATAAAACATAATGAGGTGATGAGATGACATAATAAAAAATAAGTGCACCATTCATCAGTTGAGTTGCTATGCATTATCTTGCTGCTGTTTTCCGACAGAATATCAGTGCAAAAACAATTAGTCAAATTAAACAAGGTTTCAAGTGTTAAATTCTGTTTGATACTGTAAACTGATAATTTGTTATAATAACGAACTCATAGTTATGTTTTGCAGTAGACTTGGCTAAACATAAGCTTATGAATTATACTAGCCTAATCTGTTTAAGTCTAATATTATAGTTTCTTTATAAAAAAAAATAATCACAATTAATACTTACACAGGTATATATCTTCTACAATCAAAATGGTCGAGTTCAAATTTGAATCAACAAAATAGTTTATCGAGGAATTTGTAATTGTGCTTCGGTGATTGTTCTTCCTTATATTGACTAAGTATGTGAAAGATAAATGAAAATACTGTATCAAATACTTGGCGTCATTTCTTGTATCATTCCCTTCTTTTTAGGGTCATATTCTGCAAAAAAGTAAAAATATTGCTATAATCAATAAATGTGCCATACACCACATACTGTATACATTGATTGTGTATATAATTATAACATTATATAATTCCAACTATAGTTCTTTTAAAGAAAAACAAAGATTATTTCATTTCGCCCTCAACAGTGAAAATATATAATACCAAAGAAAATAATAGCTTCCACTATTAATTTTCTTTGATAATACCTGTTAAGGAATACTTTTGTTTACAAGTTATACATAGACCTCGACATAGACAATAAAATATAATTTTAGCAAGTACATTCTATTTGCTTAAAAATATACAAATTCATGCCTACCTGTAACAGTATTATGATAATCTAGATACAACTGCCCTTATTGCTTCTTTAGTCTTTCCATCAATAGAAAATATTATTCTTAAATTGGTTCCTAGTTACTGGTATTTATGTTCAATTTTGCGATACTTAAATACACCATTATTAAACCACTGTTATGTTTCCGATCCATCAGTGATCCATCAGCTGTTCTTTGCTACGAGGACTTGTTTACTCTGTATCTGTGAACTAAAGAAGTTAGGTTAGGTTATGAGAGACTAAAATAAATAAAATACTGCCTATTCTTAAAATAGGGAGGGCCATTCCCCATAACAACGGGCAATTACAACCTAGAGCAAGATTTTTATTCTTACTCTAAGTTTAAAACGCTTTGTTCTTCCGAGGAACGCATTTCGCCTATATTATTATATTATTTTTCTGTGTAAGGCGCGCCCCGTTTCAAAGGCGGATAAATGTGTGATGTTTATGTGGTTGCATAACAGCCGCGGTCCTGGATTAGAATAGATGGAATACATATTAACATAGGTCCCTTTTCTTTTTAAAATAAAATACGTAATATAGAATTTTGCACCAAATAGCAAATAATGTAATTAATATTTAAACAGAATATTCACAGCTTTGTTAAATATTTCTTCAAAAGAAGTACATTTTGAGGAGAGCGTTTTATGTTTACCCGTACTTCTAACAAAATGATCAAGAAAGAAGAATTCACTGAATTAAAAATAATGATTCATTAATAATTAAAATATACAGGTTTCGTAATAATATGACTTAGATAATATTTTTTAAACAGATTAGCTTACCTTGTTTAATTTGAAGGATTTACGAGTTTCGTATATTCGCTGCCTATTTGGGGGTTCCATGTTTTCATGATTTTCTTGAATATTTTGGCATCTGTTGAATATTTACGGTATGATGCATATGCTAATTAATATATCATGGCTTAGCTTTCAAGTAATCAAAACTACTTTTTATCTTACGAAATGAAACTCCAAGGCAGTAAATTTAGATATTATCAAAAACTCAAGAACTGACAGATTCGGAAAATGGCGGCTTTAGTAGTAGGTTGTTGTTTAACGAACCAGGATCGGAAAATCCCATTGTCATGCTGAACAGCTCTCCGAACGGAGAAAATTTTCGTTAACTAACGAAATGAAAAGTGCAAAATCGCATCCCTGGTCTAACTCTTAAACCTTTTTAGTGAATACGGGGGTTAAAGTTTAGGTTAATACCTTGGAACGTTTTTAATTTAAAACAAAAAGGAATATACATTTTTTATTTAGAAACTTTTTAACCCAACCCAAACAAAATTAACTGATTTTAATGTTAATGATAGGTAAAATTATTATAAAATCTGTTTTTAGTATTTGATGTTTCTGAAAAAAAAACGAAAATTTTGTTTCAATACCAAGTTTTTTTTTAGGATTTTAAAGACTATTCATTTTTTACATAAAGTGAAAAGTCGATAATAGTTATTGAACAACGAAAATTTTTGTGTAGCTTTATAATATTAATTACGAATACCTATTTAGACAACCAATTTTGAACACGTTGAATAACTTTTTAATTAAACAGTCTGTTTAAATTTTTCGAAGTACCTATAATTTTACACAACATAAACACATTAAACATGTTTTAATTAATAAATATAATCACTATGGAGAAATGTTGAAAAGTTGAAAGTATTGATTAAAGTTATTTTATAACAGACTACCCTGTAGGTTTATCTATTATTCATCTATAAATATTTAGTTAAATTTTAGCTATAAACTCTAGTTTAAAGATCATGTATAGAGGAAATAAAGTTTAGGGTTGATATGTTTCGTAATTAAGGGAAGAAAAATAGCTCTTTCGGAAAAAATGTTATTAGGTAAAAAAAAAACATTAAAAAATTTAAAAAGATACCGAGCTATTATATGCTGTAACAGTTTTAACTTTTGCCTCCATGTGGTTCATTTTTAAATAGAACATGTGCCTCTCGTCTAAATAATGCATGCATATATTATATTTAGACTGTGATATTTTAACTAAAACAGGAGACCAATTTACCCGATATATAAAATGGTATTTCGCGCCTGAAATCCGAAGAAAAATTTGTATCACCCTAAACTAGAAGCAAACATTTTTTAAATGTTAACTATATTTTTGGGCTCAAAAGTGACGCTTGCACTCTACTGGCAAATTGCTGAATTTTACGCCCTCCATCGCCAAGAGTAATGTGGTGGTAAAAAAAAACGAATTAATTTACTTTGTTTAGGAGAAATAATTTAAATGCCGCTCTGATGTGTAGTATATATTAATCCTATTTCAACGTTTAGGATTGTTGGCGCTATATTTTTTAGATTTCATTAATATCATCAATTAATATTCATGAATTAATAAATGCTTGCGAAACATTGTGTCATTCTTCTTGAATGGCGGCTTTCTCATGTAGATACCAGCCATTTTAAATGCGACTAGACGTGTTGAATTATGAAACCCAATAAAAATATGATGCACATTTAGATGGCTCAGATGAAAGAATTATTAGTGGAGAGCACCAAATGAACGATTTGAATATGGTACCCTAAAAAGCCTTTGTGGGAGTTAAATTCTAAGGAGGAGTTATGTAGAATGGTCAAATCAATTTATTTATAACCTATAAACGGTTAATGCAGATATTTATTTAAATGAATGCCTTCGAGTAATTAATGTTTAGGATGTCACGTAGAATTTATGAATATAAACATATTGTGTTTTATTTAAAGTTTTTTTGTATATTTTTTGACATGCCCTACAAAAATTGAGTGGCGCTCATTAGACCACCTTGTAAAATATCTGAGGATGAAGATGATAGCTGAGGAACTTTATTTGAGCTACATAATATAAACTTAACGAATACTACTCGTGTTCAATAAAAAGTACTAAGTTATAATAACAAACTGGAGAATTTTTGAAAAAAACTAGTACATCTTGAACAAATAAAATCATTGAAAATCGCCAGAAATTGTTTTCTCGTTTTTTTTTCGAGGATTATTTTAGCATTAAATTAGTGATTCTCGGCAGAAATAAAATTAGGAAAAATGCAAAGGTTCCAGATCTAACCCTATATATAGTACTTTTGATTCTAATCTGACGTAACAGTCAAATTAAAACACTAGGCATTAAATTTTCCAAAAACTGCTTCCGAACAGCAACTCAGGGCTGTCAAAAAATATTAAAAATTTCTTTTAAATTATTTAAACCAATTATATAAACCATTTTTATGAAAATGTTTGTGCCAATACAGTTTCACAATTCTAATCTAATGTGTCACTTCATTTATGTAGCTATTAGTTACCCAGACATATATTCAAAATTGACCAGAAAATTTAAGCAAACTGTTTCAAGTGGCCAGCAGTGTATTTCGGGGTATTTATTTATTTACTTTTGAAGTCGCTTCTAGTTCACAAATTTGACATTCAACGTCACTAGGTTCACGTTGCCGATTTGCGTTTCTGTTGCTTGATCTGAGTCTCGTTTTGTGGTAAATTTTAAGGTGCCGCTTATTTGCACAAGGAATTTAACCAAAAATCACCATCCCCTTGTATCATCATTCTGGTATAAAGTCGAGGTCTGTGAAACCCCTCCATTTGCAGATCCTGAAGAAATTTGGTATCGTTCCTATTAAAACCAGTTTTGATGATATCAAATTATGTTTCTTTTTATGGATTAGCCGACTGTTTTGTTTAAACGCCAACGAAATGTTGACATTTTTTAGGAAAGGGAGTCGACTTTTATGTTTTAGCATACCCTACCATATTATGAGTTACGAAAGCCATGGTCTTTTGAGTTAAGAGAAATATAATGAGTTCCGTTCAACTTCTTTACTGGATCTAGTATTGTACCTATAATTTTCAGATGTTCATGTTTCCTTGTACACCTTGATGCCCGACTGTCCCCGGAAGGATTTACTCAGGCCAGATAATATTCTTATATTATAAATTTTTCATCGTTAACTTAGCGTTGTTTGATAAGATACATTGTTTTATTCGATTCATACGTGTAAAGTAGCTATTTAACAGCCGAATTATTTAAATTCATATTTGAACTTTAAACTACTTCTTAATATTAATGAATGATATAAAGGATATTGAAACTTGTGAACTATAGTCGACTATGAGGGGTCCTATTTTTGTTTTAAATTTTTTTATGAACTTGTTTAGGCTAAAATCAATTTCTTCAGCGTGACGTCCCTTAATTAATTTTTCTATTAAGCTATTTCGATTTGTAATTTTTAAGATTTAAGATGTTTTGGATAATTATTAATTTAGCACCGAACCCACTATATTTGTTTAATACGTGTTAAACAGATATATTGAAAGTGTAAAACATATTTTTTACTTTTACATTTTACAATAATACTATTAAGGATTTACTCTAAGAATAGGCTGACACAATCGTAAAATATCCATACCAAATTGTATCAAAGAAAAGAACAGTTAATAAGAGTCACTATCCTTTGTTAGTGTACAATTTACTCATTTGGGTGTTCATAATTCAAATATTTTATTCCAGAGGCTTCAAGTAAAGTGAGAGTTGGGACCGCAATTCGTATTTTTATTTTAGATCTTCAATTTATATCCTCAGAATTATTTCTTAATATATTTAATAATACATTTAAAACCGCAGTATTTTTTTGTCGCCCTAAATTTACGTAATTAATTAACAACAAAAATCAAGCGTATGGAGTTACCTCGTTTTCAAACATATTCTTATCAAAGATGTAGCTCCTCTGGAAATCAAATTTCATTGCTATTTCGTCTCCACTTTTTTCCTTCGACCATACACAATGATAAAAAGCAAAAAGTTGCTCTATATGACGAGGTGGTTCGGCGGCTTTCAGGATTCTGTCATACCAATCGAGTGCATTTTCATTGTTTTCAAACGTGCATCTGTAACAAATAATAGATGTACCCATACATTAAAACAATAATTTATACCATTCTTGTGAAGAAGTTTTCATAATCTCATGATATGCAGACTAGCATATAAGATTCTTGATAAAATATTCGATATTTTTACATTTATACACAGCAATAAAAATTATTGACGCGACCATTCATGCTAGATTATATTAAATTAAGATCCAATTCACAGGCAAGCCTTATTCTTCAGTTTTGTGTTTCACAATCTATAAATTTTTATGTAGTCATGTTTTAAATATCGGACTGGTTAGGTTTTTTTGGTTTGGGTTGATGTAAATAAGTATCTCTATAATAAAACAAATTAATTTAATATTTACGCCGGCAGAGGGCAGGACAGTCCTAGCCGGTCCTAAGTTCAGCGCTTCGTAAAACTCTAGCAGCATAAATATTTAGATCTGCATTCTAAAACTTAAACCCCCTATATATACCCTACCCTTATTCGGACGTTGATGATGGACCTCGGAGGAAAGGTACCGGACCAAACATGCCGAGCATAGAAAAGGGTCCGCTACGCCAAATCTCAAACCTACGTCTTGGGATCGAAAGGCAATTTCTCTAACCACGGAGCCACCGAGGATTCATTTAAGAAACAACAAAGGTTGAATAATTAATTGTTAATGAAACAAAGTAAAGGCAATAATTACAAGTGCGACAATATTTTTCCTTAGGAGTACTTTCAGTTTAGGATCGATATATTTTCATTGTTAATCATTGTCTTCCGTCAAGACACTTCCTCTCTCTGAGTCGTGTTATTTGCGGATTTCGAACCACGCTTAAAATCCCGTAACGCAAATCCATTCCTGAAAGTTTTACATTTTTCAACTCTATAAACCGGCATTTTTGACATAGACATTATTGTCAATCTCACCGAATAGCTGAAGGCATTTTTCCTTGGCATGACCACCTCGCTTTTTAATAGATAATTCATGAAAATAGGAAAAGGCAATAGTTTGAAATATCTAGAATTAAATATAAAATATTTTTAAATAATTATTTAAAAATATTTTAATAAAAAAATAGCCCGTCAGTTTGGCAATTAAATGGCTAAATTATGCCAATTCTATATCTTTTTTAATCAGAGTAGTAGAAGAAATAGCTACAGGGCTCTAAAATATGCGAATATCTTGAAAACCACTGAAATTCAGTATAGAACATAATATGCAGGTCAAACGATAGGGAAATAAATTCTGCATGAAATAAAGTGTTCATACACAGGGTGTTATATTATAAAAAATGAGATATTTGCATTTAGAAATGAAGAATTTGGAAAATTTTAGGAAAAAAGATAATGTCAGACCTAATTACATGATTTCCTAAAGTCACTTTTTTAAAATTCAAAATCAATAATTACTCAAAAACAACGAAAATTTTGACACATACGTACTATGTAGTAACAAACAACGAAAGTTGGTAGTCGCCCCGGTAAAAATCATCGTGTAGGTATATTCAGCTATGTCTTGCAAATTTTATTAATATATATATATATATATATATATATATATATATATATATATATATATATATATATTTATATTTCTCTTCTTGAACCTTACAATTTATAAATATTAAGTACTTTCTTGGGATGAGGTTCGTGGATTGAACAAAGAAACTTTAATTGACGTTTCGCCTGTCCATTTCAGGCTTTTTCAAAATATTTAATTCTGCACATCTAAAAATTAAATACAAAAAGTGTATATATATGTAAGTTAATAAATAAAAACAATTAGGTATAACGGCACGCACTAAAATTATTAAAACATTTATTTAAAATAGTACAGTACATACCTTGAGAAAGATGTTCTTTTACCTTGCTTGGCAGTGTGGAGGTAAGTGATACACTGGTTAAAGAATTCTATTGTTTTTTTTTATATATATATCCTTTAGTTTTTTTGATTATATTAACAATGTAGAACTATTTGTGGATACGGGTTGTTTTAAAAGTATTTGTGTGAGTCTGACAGTATACAGTATGTATTTATGATTGATGGAAAATAGTTTATAACAATTGAATTAAATTAGATTGTGATATATTTGGCTGAGATTGTCAATGTCTTTCCGATCGTTTACTGTATTTTTTTCTTTTTTTATCTCAACCATTTCTTTGAATGTCAGTTTATGGTAATGTTGTTCTTTTGATAAGACCGTTGTACTCGAAAAATCAAATTCATGTTTCATGTCTCTTTCATGTTTATGTAGTGCTGTGGAAGCATTTTTTGTATATTTATGCCCATTTAGTCTATTTGATAGGTATTGTGTGGTCATGCCTATATATTTTTTGGGGCAGTTTAGGCAGGGAATGCTGTAAACTACGTTAAAAAACAATCAAACGTAGTTTACAGCATTCCCTGCCTAAACTGCCCCAAAAAATATATAGGCATGACCACACAATACCTATCAAATAGACTAAATGGGCATAAATATACAAAAAATGCTTCCACAGCACTACATAAACATGAAAGAGACATGAAACATGAATTTGATTTTTCGAGTACAACGGTCTTATCAAAAGAACAACATTACCATAAACTGACATTCAAAGAAATGGTGGAGATAAAAAAAGAAAAAAATACAGTAAACGATCGGAAAGACATTGACAATCTCAGCCAAATATATCACAATCTAATTTAATTCAATTGTTATAAACTATTTTCCATCAATCATAAATACATACTGTATACTGTCAGACTCACACAAATACTTTTAAAACAACCCGTATCCACAAATAGTTCTACATTGTTAATATAATCAAAAAAACTAAAGGATATATATATAAAAAAAAACAATAGAATTCTTTAACCAGTGTATCACTTACCTCCACACTGCCAAGCAAGGTAAAAGAACATCTTTCTCAAGGTATGTACTGTACTATTTTAAATAAATGTTTTAATAATTTTAGTGCGTGCCGTTATACCTAATTGTTTTTATTTATTAACTTACATATATATACACTTTTTGTATTTAATTTTTAGATGTGCAGAATTAAATATTTTGAAAAAGCCTGAAATGGACAGGCGAAACGTCAATTAAAGTTTCTTTGTTCAATCCACGAACCTCATCCCAAGAAAATTTATATATATATATGTATATATATATATATATATATATATATATATATATATATATATATATATATATATATATATATATATATATATATATATATATATATATATATATATATATATATATATATATATATATATATATATATATATATATATATATATATATATATATATATATATATATATATATATATATATATATATATATATATATATATATATATATATATATATATATATATATATATATATATATATATATATATATATATATATATATATATATATATATATATATATATATATATATATATATATATATATATATATATATATATATATATATATATATATATATATATATATATATATATATATATATATATATATATATATATATATATATATATATATATATATATATATATATATATATATATATATATATATATATATATATATATATATATATATATATATATATATATATATAATGGCCTGGTCTCGATTTCTTTTTCTTTGTATATTTCTTTTTCTATCATGTAAAGTTTTATTTTCCTCAAATAGGTTTTTTATCCTTAGAATTGTATTGATGGATATATTTCTATGAAAATTTGCAATAAATCTTCTTCTTGCTTCTCTTGCATTTTCTTGGCACTTGTAAAATAGCATAACAATCTGTAGTCTCTCGTCCAAAGAGTATTTCATTTCGATCAGAGTCAAATATATATTTTTTAGGTGAAGACTTCGACAATAATATAAAATAATGTCAATTTTTATTGACAAAGCATTCAAACGTCATTTTACCTTGATCACCTATACCAACCTATCGTATATTTTAAACAGGTGAAGCTAAAATTTTAGTTTGTAAAACATTAAAATGTAATATAAACAGCTATCGCAAAATCAAATCTTTTAATCAGAACGGACATAAAAAAAATCACTCTTTCCAAAAATCGTATAAAAAACGATACATTCCATTTAAAAAACACCTGATGCATACCGTAACTCTTTTGTTTCTGGTTCAAATATTTTTTCGATGACATTTTTGGATTCTACAAGAAAAAATACATCGATTGGCTATTTTGAATTTTTCCAAAATTCAAGGAAGGTCGAAAATAGGTCACTGTTCAGTCCTCGCTGGAACACCCTGTACATAATTTTTTATGTTTTTTCATACATTCATCTGTTAATGACCCGTATACCATAACTTATTGCATTTAATTTCTTTATTAACGCAGTAATGTGACATGACCAGTCCAAATATTCATTTATGTAGATGCCCAGAAATTTTGAGTCTTTCGAAATCATGACATCACCATGATCATCCGTCTGTCAAGAATTGGATAGTAGTTGAGACTTGTGTGTTGCCCATTTTTTTAATGCTTACTAGTTGCTTTCGATTATTCACATATGAAGAAAACCATTTTAAAGCATTGCCCCTTACACCATATAACTCCAATTTTTTCAAAAGTGTATCTCCATATAGACAGTCATAGGCCTTAGATAAGTCAATAAAGATACCAAATGCTAATTCACCCTTTTCAAAGATGTTCAAAATTTATTACATAAATCGAAAAACCGCTGTTTGCGTAAATTTAAGTTACTTGTATTCATAAAGAACACTAATCTATTGCACGTGGCAAGTTCAAGCAATTTTGAAAATTCTGGCAGCAAGCTTATTGGCCTATAAGTGTCCAAAAGTTCAGGATCACCCTTTTTGTGCAGAGGTTTAATCAGTGCTACTTTCATATTTTCTGGGAATATACCATAATTAAAAGAATTATTTATCAAGAAACACAACACTTCTTGCAATTCACTTATAGCACGTTTCATGATACTGGTTGGTATGCCATCTATTCCACTGCTATGTTTATTTTTGATTTTAGTTCCTAGCTCATGTATTTCTTTGGGGGTTACTGGTCTAATATACATTGATTTATCATTTGTTGATATATCACACGAATGAGGGTGGTAACTTACATATTGGAACAATTTTGGCACAACATTAATCAAGAATTCATTGTATTGGTTCGCTATTTTTTCGGCATCTCCATCTAATTTAATTTCATCTGTTTGGTTTTTTTTACCTGTAATTTCTTGACAAAGTCTCAACATACATTTCATTTTATTGTCAGATTTGGATATTCTATTTTCATATTTTGCTATGCAAGATTTTTTCAAGATGGTGTCATTGCTATTACTTTTACACAAAATCAACAAAACATCAAGGCTATTTTTACATTTTATTACTCCCGGGTTGCAACAATTTTTTTGAATTTTAATTTTGTTAACTCTCCTTAGAGGAAAATGCTGATTAAACAAATTCGTGATCGTTGAAACAAAATTTTCCCATTGTTTATTTACATCAAAAATATCAGACCTATATACATCCAACCAGCTTTGATCCCTCAACCTATACACAAAGTTTGCTTTGTTTATGTCTGTAAAAAACCGGGTATATTCTGGTTTTTTGATGTCGTTCATTGTTTCAAAAACCACCTTCTGTATAGTGTGATCCGATACAAAACTTTCAAAAACTAGAACACTGACAATAGGTGAGTTTGTGAAAATATTATCTATACAGCTGGCAGAAGTGGCAGATATTCGTGTATTTTCAAAAACGATAGGTACTAAATTGAACGATCTCATGACTGAGACTAGATCCGATTTTATTTCTTTTTAACATTTCAATGTTGAAATCTCCAGGTATATAGATTATCTTATCCTCATTAAAGACCGATACTAACATTTGCTCCAATTTTTCCATAAATACCTTTATATCCCCACCTGGCGGCCTGTATACAGAAACAATAATTGCATTTAGATTTTTTATTTTTTTCTCAATAATACCACTAACGGATAGTTTATTTAATTTTGACTTAACTCTATACTTAGTATTTTATTTAATGTCAATCTCTGAACCACCATGTTTTCCTTCTTCAAGACAAAACATGGACACTAATTTGAAGTTTTTAACTGCATAGTTTTGTAGTTGATCTTCGGATTTTCAATGTTCTGAAACGCACAGCACTTTGCAGTCACGGAGTTACCAATGGACTGAACATTTCGGTGAATCATACTTGATAAATTTTTTGTTTGTATACAGTCATTGTTTTTATTTATCCTCCTCCTATATACTGGACAATTCGTATCTCTCGCTGAATGTTGATTGTCTTCTGGACTGTATCTCATTTTTGTACAGTTTGGGCATTTCATTCGGGTAACTTGACAATCTTTCTATATGTGATCACCTCCACATTTATGACAGCCATTGTATCCTTACAATATTTTGCAACATGACCGAATCCAGAGCATCGTAAGCATATCGCTAGGTACATGTGTTCTTGCACGTACACTTATACAAGGTCCAATATAACTGTATATTTTTAAGGAACCATTTAGTTATTTCAGCAGGTGCTTGAAGTATCCAAATTTTTTTGCTGTGATTTCTACAAGGTATATGACCCTAATTTTGTCGATAATACTAGATCTTTTTCAGTTTGGTAATAAATTCGTCATCTGGTATACCTTTTTAAATGCCAGTTACTGCAAACATAGGATCTGTGCTACGCGATTCCTTAATTTCAATCTCCTTTCTACTTTTAAGGGTTAGTCTCAATTTTTCTTGTTGGGTCTCGCTTCAGCTTTCAACAGCAAGTGCTCCACTTTTTAAATGCCTTATATTTTTAAATCCCCCTTCTGTGTCTTCCTGATATATCTCACTTTTCAGTTGTCGAACTGTTTCTTTGGCGCCTGTAATTTGGTGTATGCGTATGACCGTCTCTAATTTTTTTTGCTACTCTGCTAGTATCCTTCCTTTTTCTATCTTGGTCTTGCATAGTTACTCGAAATTGAAGTGCCATTTTGTCCTTTTCCAAA
Organism: Kuschelorhynchus macadamiae; assembly: GCA_030620095.1. Classification (NCBI taxonomy): domain Eukaryota; kingdom Metazoa; phylum Arthropoda; class Insecta; order Coleoptera; family Curculionidae; genus Kuschelorhynchus; species Kuschelorhynchus macadamiae. The sequence continues at coordinate 106,898 of JAUTXW010002476.1, forward strand.
GTTCCAATTTTATGCACGAGTAACGAGAGTGATTTGTGAATTGTACTAATCGAGGCTCTAATAGATTGATCGACTTTTTGACAAGATTCTATTTTTTGTATTGTATCCAACGCTGAGAATACCTGCAGAATAATATTTTCAGTTAATGTCACGTTCCATTACCTGATGTCCCTTTCAAGAATTTGTAATCACATTGTTACCAATATTCTCTTGATTCTCTGACGATAGCCCATCACATTATCTCTGAGTTAATTTACTTTTCTCGGGGGTACTGTCTGTGTCTGATCTATTTCTTTTATATGAAATTTCTTCTAATTTTTATTAATTATTATGTCATCTTGGTTAATTTGCTTTTAATCACAAATTAGGTCATTTTGTGGCGCTATTTTAATTTCAGGTTTTTTCTGCATATCTGACCCTAGCATGCATTTATCGAAGGCCCCCGTAATTTGTTTTAACCATCAGCTTGGTTATCGGCACTTTATGATATCACGGATTTGCCAGCGTACGTTTTTATTTGTTTGAAATCCTTATCGCGAGTTCCAATGATTTTAGTTATTTTAGATTTTGATCCGCACGATCCGACCTCATTAATCGAAAAAACAGAATTTTATTTTTGGCAAAAATATACCGAGATAGATTTCTTAATGTATAGAGTAATTAAAATTAGATTGCTTGCATTCAAGTAAGATAATATTCGCCCTGTTGGTTTTTTCTTTGTTTTCTAATTAATATAGACGAGACAGATCTGTGATTATGTGTAAATTAAATACTGTTATTTAAAATGAAATAAATAAATAAATAAATATCGTCTTTATTTGGCATGTATATATACAAGATATATCCACACCCTGAGGTGAAAGAGAAGACCTATGGGTATTCTTACACCTAACCTCTTTCACTTACAATGTCTTTACAGCTATAAAATAAATGGACTTCGAGTTATATTTTTGATTATATTCAAAAATAAAAATTAGAAATAAATTAAATCAACCTAAAACTTATTCAATCAGTCTGGTTACCCAATAATTGTCTCTTATATTTTAAGCGCAACTGACCTAAGGTACTTGATTTGAGTTCAGGACTTAAAGAATTGTACACACAGACATATATGTAAAAGACAGCTGAAACAATGCAGTACGATGCTGTGGCATTGTCAAGCAGTCTCGCAGTCTAACATCTCTATTATTAACAAGATTTCGAAATATCAATTTTTCTCTGAGATACATTGGGACCGATGATCTCAACACCTTCATCAAGAATACAACAAAATGCAATTTCACAACGTTGGTAATTTTCAACCATTTCAGTTCGTTTATTTTAGAGGAAACATGGTCATATATTACACCGGAATATAAAACGACAACAACTTTCAATGGTCCACGATAACGATCCGTTAGGCAGTACCGTTTCTAACTAGAATTAAAGACCCCATCTCTGTGGAGAGAATGCAAGCTCCGTCCAGTGAAGATAGAAACCGACCTAGTAAAAATTAATAATTGGAATTTAAACACGAGGCTAATTTTGGCCAATCAGAATAACGCATTTTGAGACACAATAACATAAAATCCTGTAGTGGAGAATAAAACGGGCTGTAAAAGGACAGAAGGGGTTTTTTGAATCGTGAGTTGTCGAAGACCGAACAAGGAAGTAAAAATCGATAATCATCTTAAACTGTAGAGCAATTCAAAGAAAAGTAAAGAGCAGAAAATAAAGGTAAATATTTCCAGCTTTATTTGAAGTACATATTTTTGAGAAAATGGATTGTTTTATACAAGAAATCTTTATCCAAAGATAGGATATCCCGACATCAAAACCAGGGGTAAAGATGTCCGAAGATTTGAAAATGTAAGAACCCAGTTTTTAATTTTGGATTCTCTTTTTAGCTCGTGAAGCTAGCTAGGGGTTCCATTGACCATTGTTCCAGTGCTTAGTTCAAGACAGTTCCAATATAATTTCCTGTTCCTGTATATTTTCCTTGTCAAGTTCCCAACGCAGTACGCACGTCTGTAAGTCAGGGTAATAACCTTAACCTAGTAAAGGCAAGATCGCCGAGGTCCCAAAGAACACAATACAGAAATATCAGCTGAGTTTGTCGTGCAATATTGGTGGCTGAATCTACGACTTTCAGATAAATACCAGTTATTTTTTATAAAGAAATGAGCACTACTGTGCAACTTTATTAACACACGGCAACAAATTGTGTAAACTTCTTTTCATAAATTACATTTTACAATAATCGAATTTTCTATTATCAAAATTAACGTATAAATTATATTCAATTATAAAAGGGGTTATAAATTATATCAGGGAACTTTACTTTTGGGATTTAACAAAATTACGTATGAATTTCATTATTAGTCAGTACTTTTAGGCAGAACTTGTAACGTAAAGAATATAGATAAGAGTTTGGCCAAACATAACAAAGTAGTCTATAGGATTGTATGACGGATATGTTAAAGTAAGCCTATTTTTTAAAATAACAGTGGTAAAACAATTTTTAATCATTCAAGGATCATATAGTCAATAAACTTGCAGATTATTCACTATTACGTTGTTTTATTTATGTAGTTTGATAACCACCTCTCTAATTACAGTCATCAGACCGTAACAAACTATTTTGCACATATTGCAACCGACTTTTTGAAGAAGAAACTAAACAAGGGTAGTACACAATATTACAGTAATTAAATGTTGACAATACCAAAGACTCACAAACCTTTTTTCTCATTTTAAAGTTAAGTCTACAACGATTGGCATACAAGGTTTTCATTTTAACATAAGTTTTTTTGTAAAAGTATCTTGACATGGTCTAAATCTCAGGTGGCTATCCAACATTAGACCCACATTTTTAGCACTAAAGGAGAAATTGAGATTTTCATTTGCGAGTTCAAGTCTCAAAGCGCATGCAATGCAGCTCTGTGATTTTCCTGACAAAACAACAATACTTGAGTCTTGTTTGGATTTATTTTTAAGTTATGCTCAGTCGAGTATATTAAAATGGCACTTAGGTCAACATTAACTCGTTTAGCTGCACATGTGAGTGTGTAAAAGATTTCTAAGATGTAAATCAGGAACAATAAGGGCCCCAAAATTGAGCCCTGAGGGACACCTGAAACTTTTTTCCCAGAAGATGATAACTTATTTTTAACACACACTTTTTACTGTCTACCTGACAGATAGTAGCCAAAGAATAACACAGCTCGCTCATCAAAACCCAAATATCTCAATTTTGCACAAAGTAAGTCATGATCCAGCACATCAAAGGCATTTGAATAATCCAGTGAGACTGATATGACAGCCATATTTTTATCCAAAGCCCTTATATTATCTGTCAAATTCAGCAAGGCTGTTGATGTGCTGTGACCACTCCGAAAGCCAGATTGGTGAACGAGAAATAAATTGTTGACACTCAGAAAATGCGAAACATGTGTATGTATAGCCCTTTCTATAACTTTTGATATAACTGGTAACAAACTAATTGGTCGAAGCTCCCCTAACAGAAAAAGGGTTATTAACTTTTGATACTGGACAATGGAGTCCTTCCAGCACTCTGGAAAGTATCCATATTCATGACAACTATTTATAATATAGGTGAGAGGGACTAAGATAACTGGCAGACTAAGCTTTAGCATAAATAGGGTAAGCCCATCACGACCAGCAGCATTCGACTTAATATCATATACACATTTAAGGATTGAATCAGGAGTTTCCACCTTAAAACAAAAATCCAGATCTGGGTTTAACCTACTGTAATTATAAAAATGTATTTTGTTTAGACAATTGTTAGTTTTTTTGAAAGACACTTAGAAAATATGCATTTATGTCATCAGCATTTTGTAACTCATCAGGTAGTTCCCAAGCACCTTTTGAACCTGAGTATACATTCATTTGCCTAAGACTTTTTCACAGTGTTTTTGAATTTTTTTGCTGTTTTTAATGTTTTACTGTTTACCTCTACCACATTCACAAACACTAAAAACAGAAAAATTGCACCTAATATTCATATATAAGTTTATACAATTATTATATGTCAGAGAAATAATTAATTTTTTTATTTTGAAATTCAACAATTTTCAGCATATAGGGGCATTTTTTATCAAAAGAAGAGTGGTGAATATCTATATCTTCATTTTTGTCCTTTAATACCCTGATGCAATTAACACACTGGATTTCCAAATTACAACCCTTGTAAGGATGGTTTCTTGAACACCTTGAACAAATTTTTTAGGACTCACAGTTTTTAGCATAATGTCCAAATCCCATGCAGTTGAACCATTGTAAAATGCTAACGTGATTAAATACAAAGCAACGTGACCAGCCAATTCTAACTTTTTCGTTTTTTAGAAGAACACTATGGGTTTTCGGATCCACTTCTATTATAACATCAATTTTTTTATACTTATTTACAGATTTTTTTCAAAACCTTCATGTTAAAATTAGCATCTTCAACTAAATCATTTAGTCGAACAATATCGGTTATTAAACCATCATCAGAATCATCAATACCAATGTTATCCTTGCTTATGTTAACAATTTTGATCTTCGGATTTTTCAAGCGAGGCTCCTCTAGTACATACTTCTCACCCAATATGTTCTGTAGTTGAGATCTTAGGGTAACAATATTGCTTTTATCTTTACAGCCAATAATTACTTTTCCATTATTTCCTTCTCGAAACTTGGTTATTTTAAGATTGGTTGGATCCTCTTGCTTTATTACAAAAACAGATTCGGTTTTTTTTTCGTTTTAGTGCGTCAGAATATAATCTTGGCTCATTTGTAGTTTCGGCTTGATTATCCATGTTAGCACTTTTAATGATACTCAAGTCGCTTTTAATCTCTTTCAGCATTTTTACAATAAGGGGAATGTGTCTTGTTATTTGCAAGTAATTATCACGTAAGAAAACAAGGAGACGTTGTTGTAAAGGCATATTAGAATTTAATTATTTGAAGAATATCCTAAACTAGCAACGTTTACTGCAATAGAAGCGGTAATTCCTACACCTAACTCGTTTTCACTGTGTGCCGTAGTAGGATTAGATGAATTCGAGGAGAACGACATAGACAGGAAAATTAAAAGAATTGGTACTTAAAAAAGGAAGATTGTCATTCGTCTCGTCTTCTTCGCACCTTCTTCTTTTTTTCTAGTCTATCTTACACACTAATTATCCCGATCAACGCACGACGTTTCCGGGGCGATTTTTAAAGTTTCGGTTCGTTTTTTGAATAAACGGTTGAAATCGAAGGGTTTTTCTTGCAGAAAGCCCTTTCAAAGATGCTACCGACACTTCATGTTGTTAGCCATAAAGAAGATGTTTTAAAAAATATATTAATTTTATTTAAATAAATAAATTTAATATATAACTTGAAATCAATAATCGAAGGTACAAGTTTACTGTACAAAGTCTATGCCGCATCTCACGGTCGTTGGGTATATCGGCGCGGCGGAACAGCTTACCTTGCAACTATCTACTTGGTCCCCATGAGAACGTATTGAAGGACACTTTAGGACACACATAACTTCATCAAAATGTTGTTCTTCAGACCAGTTATATGAACAAAAATTGTGTGATATAAAAAATCATACATGAGAAGAACTAACA